>JAVTVY010054491.1:0-302014 GCA_036873755.1 Hanleya hanleyi | reverse complement strand
GAAAGACATGCCTGTACCACAGGAATTGGTGGGGAACCCCCAGCGCTGGGCCTTTATGCAATCACCGACTCGTGCACCACGACTCTCACCACAACCTTCTTGGGAAGCCGACTGGGAACCGGAGTCACCCCCCAAAACTCCACCACCACCACCACCACAACGGGCACCTTCTTTTCAAACCTTTAAAAAACCACCCTCGATCAGGACACCCCACATCTCCAGAGCCGTGATACGTAGCAAGTCAACGCGACGAACACGACGCCGGACACAACCGCCCAAGGCCTGGAAGACCTATTAAAACCAACAGCAGCAGCAGGACAGCTCAGTCGCCATGTTTTACCTGACCCTACCCAGTAACAGTTCGCTGGATGTGTTTCCTGACAACACCGTGGCCAAGTACGTCACCCAGTCACCACAACCGTTACATTTACCTGGACGCTGGGAATGTGCCCTCGTGGATATCCAATACCCTTACTCGTGGTACAACGTGCGAGCCAATGAAGTGTGGTACGAGGTGACCTACGAAGGCAAAAACACCCGACTCACCCTGCCCGAAGGCCAATACGATACCCCCAAGGAGTTCATGGGTGGGCTGTCAAGACTGATGCATTATAAGGCTCTACGGGATGTCACGAATACTTCAAAACCCATCAAATCCTATCCCTTCAAGAATCACGTGGACTTCGATTACAACGCACACAACGACAAGGCAGAGCTTATCGTCACCGGCAAGGCGAGTGTCGTACTGAGTCCTATCCTACAGCAAATGTTGGGTTTCGATCTAAAGACGTTCGCTGGTACCACCGAACACCATGGCGAGATGCCGATGGATATGAAGTCGGGTATGTACGGACTCTACGTCTACTCGGACGTGGTGGACAACCACATCGTGGGCGATATCAACACACCTCTGTTACGGGTGATCCCCATTAAAAAGACGTATGGAGGTCAAGTCACCCACAGTTTCACCCGCATGCTCTACTTGCCCGTACGACAAACTGACATCAACACGATCACGGTGGATATAAGAGATGACACGGGACGACCGGTGGCATTCGAACGAGGAAAAGAGGTGCTGACACTTCATTTTCGACAAGCACGTGCTCCCCACTTGGCATAATGAAAGTACCTTACGAGTGCGATGCACGCAGCTATGCCGACTATTATGCCCAACAGGCCGGGGGTGGCTTTCCGGTCTTTAGCGGTGCACGCATGCAACGAGGGCATGGACTGGGGAACATACTCGGCAGCATCGTCAAAACGTTCCTGCCCTTGGTGACGCGTGGGGTGAAAGCAATGGGCAAACAAGCGGTACGCAGTGGACTACAAGTGGCCGGTGATGTCTTGGGGGGTACGGCACCCAAAGAATCCTTGAAACGGCGGGCCAAAGAAGCGGGAGGCGTCTTGGTGGCCAAAGCACAACGCACCGTAGGGAATAAAAGAGCTGCCCCACCGAGACCACGCACCAGTCGACGACCGACCCAGCGACGACGCACATCGAAGAAGACAAAGGATATCTTTTCTTAAAACATGTCCTTGATCCACGCCGAGTCCTGCCCCTCCACCAACAGTGAATTTGATTTGTGGACCGTGCCGCCCACACAGACCAGTGTCGAACAAGGATTATGGGTGGAGCATCTCCCGCTCTCCAGCATCAACGAAACCGGGCCCATCGAGTTCACCATCAGTAATGCGGATACGGCCTATGTGGATTTAGCCCATACCTACTTGTATGTGAAAGCCAAGGTGGTCAATGGAGCTGGCACCAGAATCGCTGACCAAGCAACGGTGGGCCCGACGAATCTCTGGCTGCACTCGATGTTTCAGCAGGTGGATATTTTTCTCAGCGACAAACTCATCAGTGACTCCACCAACACGTACCCCTATCGAGCCTACATCGAGACACTGTTGTCGTATGGCCGAGAGGCTAAAAAATCTCAGCTGACAACCGCTTTATTCTACAAGGACACGCCCGAGCACATGGACACGGTGGACAATGGGGGATATAACAAACGGAAGGCTTTCACTGCGAACAGTGCCTCGGTGGATATGATGGGTCGACTGCACGCAGACATGTTCATGCAAGACCGGTACCTCTTGAACAAGATCCCCATCAAAATCCGACTGATACGGGCGCCTCCGACCTTCGCCTTGATGGCCACTAACGTAGAGGGGCATGCAGCGGACTATAAGATTGTCATCCAAGACGCAGTCCTGTATGTCCGAAAAGTGAAACCGAATCCAGCCGTTCAATTGGGACACATGAAAGCCTTGGAAACAAAACCAGCCCAGTACCCTATCCGACGTGTACAAACCAAAGTGTTCTCTGTGCCTGCTGGAAATATGGGCGCCAACAAAGAAAACCTGTTCCTGGGGGAACTACCCAAGCGATTGATCCTGGCCTGTGTGGAAAATACCAGTTTCAGCGGAGCCTACCCAGAGAATCCGTTTGACTTTCAACATTTCGGCATCAATTTTGTGGCCCTGCATGTGGATGGACAACAGGTGCCAGCCACGGCCTTAACACCGAACTTTGGGCGGAGGAATTTCATTCGAGCCTATCAGAGCCTGTTTACAGCCACCGGTCAAATCAACCAGGACGAAGGGAATATGATCAGTCGGGAGGACTACGCGAACGGATACACGTTGTTCTGTTTCGATCTGACCCCCACCTTAGAGAACGACCATCAGCTGGCCCTGGCCAAGCAAGGCAACTTACGGTTGGAAATCCACTTTGCACGAGCCCTGGCGACCACCGTCAATGTGATCTGCTACGCCGAGTTTGACAACATCATTCAAGTGGACAAGGCGCGCAACGTCCTGTGTGACTTCTCCACCTAACATGGATACAGACCAGATAACCACCGTGCTGGAGAATGACCCAGAGACACGTATGGTCTTTCAAGGGGTGTTCGCCCGAGATGTGTTTCCATTAGACCGTATGTATCCTGCTGCTTACGTTCTCAACACGGACCCGATGGATCGGCCCGGTGAACACTGGGTGGCCGTGTACTTGACAGAACAGCAGGGCGAATACTTTGACCCGTACGGCCTGCCACCCCTCCATCCCGATTTAACAGACTTTATGGATCAAGGCACAGAGACGTGGTGTTGGAACAGTCAAACGTTGCAAAGCCTGACCAGTGGCGTGTGCGGACAATATTGCTTGTTTTACCTGTACCATCGATGCCGGGGAAGACCCTTATCTACCATCGTACAGATGTTTGACGAGTACCCCAAGGCCGAGGACCGCGATGTACTCGTCTATGACTGGGCCGCCCATCATTTCAATGTACAAGCCCCGTTCTGGGCTTAAGTTAATTACAAGCCCCTTGTTCTGGGCTTAAGTTTACAAGCCCCCTGTTCTGGGCTTCAATGTGCAAGCCCCTTGTTCTGGGCTTCAATTAATTATAAGCCCCTTGTTCTGGGCTTCAGTTTTCACGTGGTTGTTCTCACGTTGTTGTTGTTCACTGAATAAAAAAAATGAGATCTCACCAAAAAACCCTGTCTTGTGTTTTTTATTCATAATGCATCAATGCCCAATGTGGAGATTCAGTCAAACTGAAATCAGTGGTGTAGGATGCGGCCAAAATGTAACCCATCAAGTTTAGAATGCAAGAGCACTATAGTAAAAATAGAGAGCCAATGAAATCAGCCCACAGACCACGTACGTGTTTTTGGTCTAGGTTTGGAGCGGGCATTTCATTGAGGTGCGTGTATACGGTGAGTGAAGACTCGTCCAACACGTATAGATTATGTTGATGACTATAAGTTCTATGTAACCCATCAAGGTTAGAATGCAAGAGTACTATAGTAAAAATAGAGAGCCAATGAAATCAGCCCACAGACCAAGTACGTGTGTTTGGTCTAGGTTTGGAGCGGGCATTTCATTGAGGTACGTGTATACGGTGAGTGAAGAGACTCGTCCAACACGTATAGATTTTGACTATAAGTTCTATGAGCATAATGCATGAAAGTGGCTTTGAACACCGTATTAGCCAATCAGTGGCCTAGAATGGAGCCAAAGGTAACCCATCCATGTCCAGAAAAACATTACCCGGGTGTACAAGAACCCAGATGTAGGCGCGGACGTGAGCGAAAGCACACCGTGAGTACCCCAATTCGATTGGCTGATTGTTCGACCGCTGATTGGTTCTTTTTCTCGACCGCTGATTGGCTCTTTTTCTCGACCGCTGATTGGTCCAAATGGACCTGCCCATCTTTCCCAGGTTCATTTACAATCCCCTTTTTTGTGCTCAAGCTCTGACTATAGCGATGCCGCAACATTGTCTCATTGGACATTGGACCGTTTGACCTGGAGGTGACCCTTTGACCTTTTGACCCGCGTCCGCGCGCGGGCACTGCCGGGGATGACGCGCGCACTTCCGGAGAACTCGCGCGCGCGCTGCGGGGCGGGGCGGGGCGGGAAAACACCCCGGAGGGTTGAACGTTGGAACTCTTCTGGGTTTGGAGGTAGTTTTAGTGAAAAACCCGGAAGTGACGTCACAACCCCACCACGTGACCTGCGCAGCAGAATGGATACGCGACACCCTAGTGTAACTCCCTCACCTAGGCTTCACATGGATACCTCACTCGATCCCATCGACCCACTAGGGGCCCACCACCACCCCAACACGTCTATTTCTATACTACGGCCAGACTGCGCATGCGCAGAATGCCGATAGTTGAACCCCACACCCAGCCCATCAGATGCCCCTTCACGAATGCTTCACTTTGATACCTCACTCGACCCCATTGGCCCATTAAGGGCTCCCCTAGCTCCAAAACGTCTAGCGGGATCCATACAGGGTCCAGTTTTCGACACTAGGTGACCACATCCCGACAAAAGGGCCAGTTTTCGACACCGGATGTGCCGCCATCTTGAACATACGTGCCGCCATCTTGGATATGTCCCATAATGCACCGGGTCAAAATACTCGCTTCTGATTGGACGAGAGCTCTGGGACGGATTTGAAATACTCGCTTCTGATTGGACGAGAGCTTCGCACACCCAACCCATCAGATGCCCCTTCACGAATGCTTCACTTTGATACCTCACTCAACTCCATCGGCCCATTAGGGACTCCCCTAGCTCTCAACACGTCTATTTCCATACCCTTGGGCCACCGCGCATGCGCAGAATGCCACTATTTCAACCCACACCCAGCCCATTAGATGCCCCTTCACATAAGCTTCACTTGGATACCTCACTCGACCCCATCGGTCCATGAGTAGCTCCCCTAGCTCCCAACACGGCTATTTTCATACCCTTGGGCCACCGCGCATGCGCAGAATGCCGCTATGTCAACCCCACTAGTCCAGTCAGATGCCCCCTCACCTAGGCTTCACTTTGATACCTCACTCGATCCTATTGGACCATGAGGGACTCCCCTAGCTCCAACATGGCTATTTCCATACCCTTGGGCCACCGCGCATGCGCAGAATGACGCTAGTTCAATCCCACACCCACCCCATCAGATGCCCCTTCACCTAAGCTTCACATTGATACCTCACTCGACCCCATTGGACCATTAGTAACTCCCCTAGCTCCAACACGGCTATTTTCATATCCTTAGGCTACACGAGTTGTCTCCCTTGCGTCAGTGTGTGCAGATGGCGCTACGGTTGACGCCGTGATATGGAAAGGGCATCCCCACACCATCCTGGGGCCGCCATTTTGTTTGTTGTTTTCTTGCGGAGATACACGGGACAATAAACACTCGACCCTAGGGTGGTACAGATGCTAGACTGATCCTATTAACATGGTACAACAAGCCCCTGTGCTGGTTCAATAATTTCAGTCCGTTATGATTCGGGCTGTAATGTTATTCCTTTTACCGATGTAAAAGTAGTAACATGTCGCACAGGGTCGCCAACGACATTCATGCAAAAACATCCCCCCTCTCCCCCTCTCCCCCTCTTTCTAGTCCAAGCCCCTGTGCTGGTTCAATAATTTCAGTCCGTTATGATTCGGGCTGTAATGTTATTCCTTTTACCGATGTAAAAGTAGTAACATGTCGCACAGGGTCGCCAACGACAGTGACAAATATCTGCAATCATGCAAAAACACCCACCCTCCCCTTCTTTCTAGTCCAAGCCCCTGTGCTGGTTCAATAATTTCAGTCCGTTATATTCGGGCTCCCACAGCCGCCATCTTAAACCCACCACCCACCACCACCAGCCGCCATCTTAAACCCACCACCCACCACCACCAGCCGCCATCTTAAACCCACCACCCACCACCACAGCCGCCATCTTAAACCCACCACCCACCACCACCAGCCGCCATCTTAAACCCACCACCCACCACCACCAAGCCGCCATCTTAAACCCACCACCCACCACCACCAGCCGCCATCTTAAACCCACCACCCACCACCACAAGCCGCCATCTTAAACCCACCACCCACCACCACAAGCCGCCATCTTAAACCCACCACCCACCACCACAAGCCGCCATCTTAAACCCACCACCCACCACCACAAGCCGCCATCTTAAACCCACCACCCACCACCACAAGCCGCCATCTTAAACCCACCACCCACCACCACAAGCCGCCATCTTAAACCCACCACCCACCACCACAAGCCGCCATCTTAAACCCACCACCCACCACCACAATCCGCCATCTTAAACCCACCACCCACCACCACAATCCGCCATCTTAAACCCACCACCCACCACCACCAGCCGCCATCTTAAACCCACCACCCACCACCAGCCGCCATTTTGATTTCCAGTCTAGGGACTACCTTTTCTCCGCGGAGGCAGACCGCATCACCGCCAGGACCACATCACCGTGGAGGAATACATCCAGTGAAATTTTACTCGCTTCTGATTGGACGAGAGCCACCCCGTGACCGCCCCCAATATGCAAATTTCTGAGGTCAAATTTTACTCGCTTCTGATTGGCTGTCACCTCCTCATTTCCTCCACAAAATATGCAAATATCTGAGGTCAATCGACCACCATTTACTCTTTGTATACTACTCAGATGCTATTGATGAACTTAGACGGTCAATAAGATCATGATGAGGGATTGTAGTATAGAGAGTCGTGAAATTCCATGTGGATACATGTCTGTACGGTATGTGACCTTTAGCATCAAGTTCTTCCGTGAGACATTTTGAGTTTTTTAATATCCACATACATTCAACGCCAGAGTTTTTAGAAATAGTGGCGCAATACCTTTCCCAAAATGCTTTTACCTCCTGAAGGGCCCGCGTCAACAGGGTTGAAAGAAGCTTGGTGGTGCAGCTTCTAGAACCAGCTATGAATCTAGCTTTGTATGGTGATTTATGCATTTTGGGAGTCCAGTATACTTTTGGTAAATCGTTATGATTGGTTGAAAGACAAATACCTCTTTCCCTGAACAACGTTTTGTGATTGTTAAATAAATCTTCCCGAGTAAATGCAGTTTGGGAGTAAGTAGACGTATTTGATGATGATATGTTTGCACTCAATTCTTTAACCAACACATGGTAATAGTAATATTTACATATGAATATTATATTATTTGGAGCTTTGTCTGCTGGGACTATGACGAATTTACTCTGGAGATTTGCTAGAACTTCTTGCAAATTGAGGTTTCTCATTAGCACACATGACACGGCGAACAAACATAACAGCATGTACCGGTAGTTAGAAAGAATTATAAATTTTCAAAAGAAAATCACTTTCTGGATGTTATTCCAAACATAGATATCTATAACAGGGTAAAGTAATCCTTACTTAGTGTAGGTACTTTTATTTAAAACTTCAAATAAGTCTTCCATTAAATAAACCACTGTAGACACGTATCTCAATGATCTTCGGATGATAGTGGGGATTCTCTAAAACATTGTGCATCGGGTACTTTAGCTCACCGTCCCCATCCTACGGGACAGATAGGGCCCCGACATCCCTTTTAGGTGCACCTTGAATAATGCCACAGATTTATGTCCCTTATCTCGAAATGCCGTAATGCTATTTCGAACAACCTGACTTCCCAGAGACGAGATTGGGAATTTCAAGAAGATAACTACGGTAAATTAAATAATTAATTACCGGTATGACTTAGTTGAAGATTATCCGGTTGTGCTAATTTCTTGAGATAGTTTGATCATTACAGTACCGATATTTCATTTTTGATAGATCAAGCTTGGGAATCTGTGAATAAACGCCCAAATCCGCGTTATGGGGTTTCAAAACACCAGTGTTTGAAACCTTTGTATCGGTGTTTCTGTGCCTCAAATATAGTGTTTCGAACAACACGGCGCGTTTTCAAACACACATTGCGGGGTTTCAAAACACAAGTGTTTGAAACTCTGGTATCGGTGTTTCCGTACCCCAGAAATGGTATTTGAGAGCAGAAAAATGGGGTTTTGAAAACTTTGCTTTTTACAGTGTAGTGTTGGAATTTTTGATTTTTTCCTGTTCACAGCTTCTCGGCCTGACCCTATGTCTCCTGAACTAAAGCCCGCCTGACCCCAAACCCTGGTATATTCCGGATGCTCACATCAAAAATGTTTTGGAATTTTCCTGTCCACAGCTTCTGGATTTCATCCTATGTCTAGCGAACTAAGGCCCACCCGACCCATACCATCATATATTCCGGGAGCTTACATCATGCTACACTTATTCAAAGCATTGCCCTATATGAGGCGCCGTTTGACACTTTCTGATTTATTTATTTATATATATTTGGTATTCATCAGCCAGATATATAAATACGTTGAACATGGAGGTGAAATAAATGGGTTTAGTAAAATTTAAATTCTATATCAGCGAAAATAATACGTGAAAGATTTATAAATACCTGTATTAAACTATTTGAGATATATATATCTCTAGTTATGTTATTTTTGGATATAAAGATATATTTATATGGATCTTGCTGATATATAAATATTTCAAAATCTGTTGTTGGAGATATATATATATACTGTCATCGCCAAGGTTCTGATTTATAAATCCTGAACTGAGAAAGTATTGGATATATATAACCGAAGTAAGATATGCTATTTAGATATGTGGATTTAGAAATGACCCGGGCTCATAAACGTTGAAATGTCAAGGTGTCGAAATTTATGGTCCACTGACAGGAAGTTTATGTTTATCTGCCGGGGGAAATGTTTGAACAAAATTTTGATTGTCATAGAGTAGAAATAGTGGCCGAGTCTTTCGTCTCCACCGGCGTTAGTTATCATCAAAGACGGTGTGGCGTTTGCAGTAAACCCTCTAATAATTCAATAGTAAGAAGTGAAATATCTCGCCAAAAAGTCCGGTCGTGATAAAATTTATTAGAACAGCAAGTTGACATAATGGCCAGAAATCATGCAGATGAACCATTATCTCTTAGTTATTTCAATGAGTCTAGAGGATTAACAAATTTATTAGATGACTGATTTGAATTTTGTTCACGAAATTAAAGGTTATTGTATTTGGTGACTGAATTATTATAGAATTTTACCTACCCTAGAAAACTCCTACTGCTGTTAGCCTTGTACGTCCATGCATGGATTTTCTATCCCATGTTTTATGAAACTTAACTTAAACTGCTCTTCATGCATAGATTATAATCTGTAAATATTTAATCTGGAGCGTCGACGTAATCGATTGTCCTCTCAAATGACTTTTGGCCGTTTTGGTTTTTGGTTGTATACAATTTAATAGGGTTTTTCAATATATGTAAAGGTACCATAAAGATATTATATTAGAAAACTGCTACAAAAATATATAAGAAGGCCAAAATAAATTTCGACATTTTGTCGTCTGACTATTACGCTAGACCCCCTACGTCATATTGACTGAACTGATATTGCGGAAGGCTTATATGCTTTTGTTATCTGTGCTAATGACACAAACATAAACGTAACAGCAAGGGGTTTTTTCTCAGGTAAAAGCCATGCTACCTTTATATCATCTTGGCCTTTTGAAAAAGTCAGAGAACCACAATTCTCAGTTTCCGTTTATGTTTGACTATTGCCAAAGTGAGAAATCAAACACCAAATAAGCGGAACTTAACACTTCTATATTTTCAATTTCCGAAATTACCGGAAATGAAAATGAAAAGCAAAAATATCTTTATTTCTTTAAAAAAAATTGGACAGTATGATTATATGCCTTATCTGGAATCGTTTTATCTTCGTTTTACCTATTGTAAAATATCATTGGATTAAACTTGTTGACTGCATCATGGGAGCATAGAATTTATTAGGATAAACTCCATGATGGGAGTACAAGAACTGCCTAAAGAAATTTTCGCTATAACATTGATAGATGGTTCACATATTAGTGCCTGTTTACAGCACACCTGGACTCTGTGGAAAGACTGTTCAGTGTTTGCCCACCCATGACACGTGCCAGCGCAGTAAAGATAAGTCCTGGAGAGCTTCGGGTGACATCAGCGGTTTTGGGGTAATACGTATCGCAGCTCATTAACATGTTTCACCAGGATATTTATATCCACTTTCTCAGTTCAGGATTTATATATCAGAACTTTGGCGATGACAGGACATATATTTCTCCAAAAACACATTTTGAAATATTTATATATCAGCAAGATATCGGATATATAAATACGAGATCGTTGATCGAGGATATATACGAATCAAGGTCGACGGCCGAACACGGAGGTAAGAAATGAAGAGAGGAGATCAAATACACAGGAGAACTAACGCACTAACCCTGTTCCACCTAACGTGAATCGACGGAACCATCCCAGAGGAACGGTGTTTATTGGACAATTTAGAAACCAAAATGGAAATTCTCGTACGACAGATAATGAACACTCGTCTAATAATACATCGAACAATCACAATCATTTTTTAGACAATCGCGGTCCCCGGAGGAGGAACCGGTATGAAACACCCCGGTTCCAAACGTAATTAATCTTTCTTTATATACATTGAAACCAGAAGAAATTGAAATCTTGAAACTAGGAATAGATTTCATACCAACTCCGAAATCTAACCCTGATGATCTAGCCAAAGATCTCCCGGATTTTGGGAATTGGGACTAACAGCAGACCAACGCCGTCTGAACCAGAACCATTAGTTAAAAACCCGTCATCTTTTCAGCCACGCACTAGTGACGATCATCTGGAATCATTTTTGAAGGTCTCGGTAATATTCCTCCAGCAAATTCTCCCCAGCACCGTCTGTCAAATACTTCCTACCGACAAAAGAAAGGTATTCAGCAACTTCTAGATAATGGAGAAATTATTATCGAAGAAGCTGACAAGGGAAAAGTCGTGGTGGTTATGGATCGAGAGTATTATAGAGATGAACTACTTGAAATGCTAAATGATGATTCTACGTATCGGGCTTTAGACTCAAACCCCGACAGTGGAATACTTACTGAGCTTCGCCAGTTGATTCGGAAACACGAGATTCTCCTTTTGAAGAAAGAGAGAGAATTTCTAACCAGGTTTGACTCTAAAACCAGCAACTTTTATGGCCTTCCCAAAATTCATAAATCCGAACAAATCAAAAAGGCTATCAGTGAACAAAAGTCTGAATATATAGTACTACCCAAACCAACTGATCTAAAATTCAGACCTATCATTGCGAGCCCGGAATCCCCAACACAACGTCTCAGTCATCTGAGAGACATTCTGCTGAGACCATTTCTAACACATATTCGAATTTACATACGGGATGATTTAGAATTTTTGAATCATTTGCCCGATGAAATTCCAAATGGTACTCAAATGGCAACCTTCGATGAAAACAGTTTCAACAGTACGATTCCCCACGAGCTAGGTATGGAAGCCATAAAATTCTTGCTCCAAAACATCCAGAATCACTAAATTCTCGCTTCAGTGAATTATTTATATTAGACAGCATTAAATTCATTCTAATCCACAATTCATTCTTTTTCTGTGACAAATTCTACCTACAAATCTTAGGTACTGCAATGGGCACGAAAATGGCACCAGTATACGCCACCCTGGTGATGGGCTTCCTTGAAGAACGCCTATACGAGGAAATATCCCTTAAATATGGAACTCAATTTGGCGGCGAATTTGTAAAAAAATGGAAGCGATATCTAGATGACTGTTTTGTATTTTGGCCTCAGCAAAATGGCCCAACTGAGTCTTTGTTCGATATATTAAATGCTCTGCATTCAAATATTTCCTTTACCATGGAGACCAACGATACGGAAATTCCCTTTTTGGATATATTGGTCACTATCTTTTTGTGGGATTCATTTCTTTTACAAAAATCTGGCCGTACGAGGTTAAGGACAATGTTCTAATACCTTGATGCAGTAAACTTCAATACTACGGAAACCGGAACATAAAAAATTCGTCTGAGTTATCAAAATACCTCTGTTTGGAGCCAAAACACGCATATCAACCCTGACAATTGAAAAACAACGGAAGCGTGTAAATGCCAAATACGCGTGTGACGGTTCTGTCAAATATCGTTTTTGACTGTTTACAACCACAACGAGTGGAAATAGTTAACGGCCTCAGTTCCTCAGATTAACTGGAGCATCCTTGGGGTTTACGAGTGTACAAAGGAATAAAACCCAAACGTCGCGACATGACTGAAAAATTGCTGAAAGCGATATTCACTCTACAACAACAACAAAAACGACACTGAGCCTATGATTGCATACAATCACTGCGTTTATTCAGACCGCTCTCTTTCATTCGGAATACATAAATCCGATCATCCCTATGGATTTACTAGAAATACTAGAACGCATTTTATTTTATTTTATTTTTATTTTTCTTCAGAGCTGAGAATTATCAAACTTTTCTGAGTATTAGTTCGGTGCTTACATTCAAATCAACTCTTGTATGTGCTACTCAGTTCTTCAACGAAACAACTGTCACGCTGTGTAAACCATTTCGGGCATTTTTGATCGAAATCAGTCCTAGAATTTCATTTTGTTTTCTTACTGTTCATGTCGTAAGCTCAACAACGGTTCAGTGGTTCTAACATGGCGGACTCGCGCAAAACTCTTAGTGGCTATATTTTGGACCAATGATCACTATTTGGATCTCACCTGCCCATTTCTACTGAAGATGAGTCAACCACATATATTAATTGTTAAACGAAAATTACATCACATGACAAAGCAATGACGTGTGACTTCTGCAACTGAGCAATTCTATGATATGCTAAACGAGTAACAAAGAGTAGCTAGATCACTTGATGTGCTTATGAGCAGGACGTAAAGGAGCTCTAACAGGGGCACAGAATATCAAAGACATGGAGACATTAAACATCATCAGAGTACAACAAATAGCTCAGAGCAGAGGTGAGGCAACTACAATTAAAACAACATAACTGATAACATACCAGCAATAACATAGCCAGCACGGATATTGAGAAGATGGTGAAAATTTGAGCGATATGCAAGTGGTGGAAAAATTGACGACGTCTGGCGACTAAAAAGCAACCATATGACACTACAGAAAAGCATGCCTCGGCACCTAACATTCAGACCCGAGAATACGGTTGATTCTCGGATGTAGCCTGAGTATATAAGTCGCGCTTTTATTGCAGTGGTTCATGTGGAGACTATATGAAGTATCCACATGACCCCTAGCACCGGCTTAAGCGGAAGAAGGAGCGAGAAAAGAACTTCCGGTTGAGATCAGAGCTGAAGATGAGAGAAGAAGCTTGGAAGAGGGGCCATCAGGAAGGGACCATAGTGTAAGTAGCCGACCGCCCCCCTCCCCCAACATTACTTCGCCCATCCATCAGTGAGGAAGTGTATGTACATCATGGAATACCAACAGAATTCAAGATGTAAATATAGTGATGTGCCAGTCCAGATGGAAACTGTTAACACGACCACAGATGTAACTATTTTCACTCGAGACTCCATTGTTTCTGCTCAGTCCTTCGCGATATGACTGAAATATTGTTGAAAGCGATGTTAAACGACGTCAATCCATTGACTGCAGAAAATACACGAAAATGTGCTGTATACCATTGCAGATGACCTATTGAACAAAAAGGATGAACTCTATCGAGAATAGACATATTTTATCCTGATGTCATCTGTATTACAGAAGTTAGACCGAAAGGCACTGACTATGCAGCAGTATCAGAAATTTCTCTCAGAGGTTATGAACCTGTTGTGCCAAAAGATTTTAGTACCTTGGGAAGAGGTGTAAATATTATTGTTAGGGAGTGCTACCATTTCACATTAATGAGGAGAATTTACCTTCAAAGAATCGGTGTGGTTTACGATCAAGTTGGAAGCGAATAAGAAAGTACTCATCGGATGTGTATATAAAAGCCTTTTATTGGTACGCCTACGTGAAAATGTTACTCACTTGAATAACCCGCCTACACACACACTTAGTCATTGTTGGTGACTTTAATTTCCTCCAAATTAGCTGGATAGACTGGTCAGTACTGTTTGTGACTTTAATTTCTTCAAAATTAACTGGATAGACTGCTCCTCAACCAAAATGGAATTCCTAGGCACAACGAGAGTATCAGCCAACAAGGTTTCATGACGGCCAACAACCGAGTACGTTGGATTGATGAACAGTGCAGCTGACTTTGTGAGCAATAGCTGTTATGAAGTAGTCCTGTGTTCTCGAATTTATTGTCCTGGGTGAACAATGACTACATGCAGGCAGGTACCACGTAGTAAGTAACTCAATGTCAACTGAGAGTCATTTGCGGACGAAGCATGGAGTGTATTCAAAACTCACCAGGATATCTGCGTTGACATTCATTTGAAAAAAGTAAACCACAACTGAACAGGAAACCAAGGCCAAAATCAGAAAGTGCATAATTTAGTGAAATAAAAGAATTCTGCTTGGAGGAGATATATGAAAACAGGGCTGGGAATGGATTACCAGAAATTCAAAAAGACAAGCGCAACAGTCAATGGATTTAGGGATGCCCTGTGAGAATTATGGAATCAAAATTGGAAAAGAGGCCAAAACCAAATCCAAAAGTGTTCTGGATATATGTGAAAAGTAACACCAAACTTAAAAGTGGTATCGGAAAACATAAGGCTTGAGGCTGTATCTGTTCCAACCAATGACAGGGATAAATTGGAGAGATATGCAAGAGGTGGGAAAAATTGACGATGTTTGGCGACTAATAAGCAACCATATGACTCCACAGGAAAGCATCCCTCGGCACCTAACATCCATCCAGACCCGAGAATTCGGTGGATTTTCGAATTCAGTCTTAGTATCTCAGCCGGGCTTTTAGTGCAGATGTTCATGTGGAGACAATGAAGTATCCACACGGCCCCTAGCACCGGCTTAAGCGGCATTAGATACGCTAGCTCGGGAGCTGTGATGACAGATCAGCTCAAACAACTCATCTGATGTTAATGGATGAGAATCATGGACGTCTGATGGAGTAAACGCCTCAACAATGAGGTAAAACTGGTAAATGCAAGAATACCCAAGAAAATTAACCTGTAATGCCCGACGTCGTACGGCTTAAATTAAGTTAAAGCCGAATAACTCAATAGGTTTGTCTCGACTATGTTCTCGCTTGATGATGTTGATCGAGCAGATCTTGTACGCAATTTCTTGGAGAACAGGGTTAACGAAATCAACAATAACTAAACATTTGATCAGGAAGCGGCTTACCAAACTGGACCTCAACAAATCCAAAAGTGCTGATGATATATACCCATTATTAGTTACCCAGTGATCAGAATCTGTTGTCCATCCACTATACCTTATCTTCAATAAGTCATTTGAAGAGAGTAATTTACCCTTGGACTGGAACCTACCCAAAGTCTCACCCATTTAAGAAAAGGGAATAAAAAAAGAAGAGGGAAATTTAAGCCTATAAGCTTAGCATGAGTTACTGGAAAACTTATGTAACATCTGTTTAAATAGACATGCTATGGTGAAGCACATAGTGAATAACAACTTTTTTTCATTCGGAAATTCATTGGCCTGATTGAGCAAGGTCACCCAGTTGACATCACCTTGACTTTTGCAAAGCCTTTGACAAAGTCCCTCACAAACAGCTTCAATTTAACCTGGAAACATACGGATTTGGAAGTAAGCTCAAAGTGGATTGAACACTTTTTAACTGAGCGGAAACAACATGTCTGTGTTGATAGATCGGTCTCAAACTTGGGAGAATTGACCAGTGTCGCTCCGGAATGCCGTGTGACGGGCTCTGTGCTGTTTCTATTTATATAAATGACATACCTGATAGCTTGAAATGTCTATGTATATAATATTGCGAATGACACAAAGAAATGTTACTCTATTTTCTCTGTTGAGAATCAAATTAGATCACATGAAGAGATTCAAGGAGCGCACAGTCGGTCTGTAACATGGAATCTCCCCTTCAACTGAGTTAACAGCTTTATATGTAGGAAATAGGAATCACAATGCAGGTTATTTTATCTATGGCGCGAATGCGGTTACATCTCTACAAACAGCCCCGAAGTTGAGATATCTTGATATTCTAATCAGCTCTGACGGGAAATTTAGATGCCACATTCATCAGATTGTGGACAAAGCAATCCAAATTCGTCGAATCATCAAGAGAACATTCAAGGATCTGAACACTCAGATATAACCAACTCTATACAAGTCCTTAGTGTGTGCTGATACAGCAAACTGTATAAGGTCTCCACGCTACGAATGTGACCGAGACATGGAGAGAGCCCAGAGGAGAGCAAGGAAAATGATTTCAAGCATAGCGTTCCTGTCATACAGTGAAAGACTGCAGACTGTGTGATTACCCACGTTGGAATACCACAGGACTCGCCGTGACATGACTAAAGTGTATAAAATTCTGAATAATAGTGAAACCGATCCTTTCTCTGTATACATCATTGTCAACAGCCACGGGAAAAGGATTTGAAACAACCAAACAGGCTTCAACTGACAGAGCAATCCTCCCCAGTCAGAGTTGGGAACTCTTTGGACGAACTTCCGAATGAAGTAGTAAATGCCAGCTCTGTCAGAGCATTTGAGAAAAAGCTGGATCAGAACTGGAATAAGGCTAGTGGCCCTTGTAACCGGAAGTGGAACAGAAGTGTTAAGACGATTACAGCCAAGAAGTCTTGATGTTCATAATAGAGGTACTCAGGTAACAGTCCGATCAAGTCATCTGTGGCTAACAATCCTTCATTGAAATTAACCCTATCTGGCTTGGTCTTTTTGGGAACCTTCCAGGCCTGGGGATGGGCCATTTCGCCCTCCCCCCTCTCCCTTGATTAATCTTCTTATTCCTTGAGCTAGGGGGGCTGAAACTTACCACACTATGTCCTTGGGTCATGCTCTTCCAGAAAATGTGAAAGATCGCCGCTTTGATGACGTCAGAGTTACGTCATTTTCAAAAATTTCCATTTATTCAATTTCTCCACAAAAACTGCGTGATAAATTAGTAAATATTAATGTGATGTGAAATAAAATAGTTTTTGCACACTTTTCATCGCGGAAAAGCAGAAATTTTGAAGAAAAATTACGAAACATCATTTTTCTGGCACCCTGCTGAAAGTTTGGTAGGACAAGGGGGCAGATCTGGTAGGTTAAAATCATGCTCTGTGTTGTTAATTACTGACCATGACTCCATGAATGACTTTGGCTAAGCTATAAGTATGTCCACACTATGTATACAACTATAGCTACATTGACTACCAGAAGAAACCAACTGCAGAAACAACGCCTGATGATGGATTTCATTTAAAATTTAGTTTTAAATGAATCTCATCAGACTTCCTAACATTTACAGAATATGCTGCTCGTCGTCTTCTATGGACATCCGTAATTAAAATGTCTTAAATTTCTCCAGAAAAATAAATCTCCCTTTTTACAGAGAGGAGATGTTTTCTGCATCTGGTTGACTGCTGCCAGTCACCCAAATTTCCGTATCCCTTTTGAAAACATGTTCAGCAGTGGAAGTAACTCCAGCTGTCTTTTAATTTCTTGACACATTATATGACAGACTACATTGCATGAACAGTAACTTTTTCCACATCGACAGAATGGAAAGTCTCTGTTTCATCAGCGACAGAGCGACAACCAGGAAATTAAGTCCCTTTATTTCCACAGCGACAGAACGACAGAATGGAATGTCTCCTTTTCATAAAACGACAGAATGAAAACGAACACTTTATTTCTACAGTGCCAGAATGACAAAAGGTGAATTTTCTTTTTCCTCTGCGACAATGACAAAAAGCCTGTTACAGCGAGAAACGGAGGAATGTGGACTTATTCATGTGTAGTATCAAACTCGAGTTACGGAAGAACGTTTGTACAGCCAATTAAAAATCTGTTTGTGTGTGGAGTTGATTGCCAGAGTGTTGGTAGACGAGTGTTACAAGCCGGGTTGGGGAAGAATGTAGTAGTCTCAATCGGGGTTAAGGAGGAAGGCACATGTAGACATGCAATTGTTTTACATTTCTTGGTTGAACAGAGATTTTGTGGAAAAAATAGTTCATGTAACAATTCCTCAAAAATAATTATAAATATTCAGTTTCTAGTTATTTTCCTTTCCCTTCTGTCATTGTAGAACAGTTTTACAAGAGTATTTTGTCTCCAAACTGCCTCTATCATCCGTCGCAATTGATAAAAAACCTATTGCGTCTTGTAGCTATTGTTGAAGAAAAAGAGACTTTCCATGTTGTGGCTGTAGAGAAAGAGACTTTCCACTCTGTAGTTGAATAAAAATAAACTACTTCCATTCTGTCGTTCTGTCGCTGTACAAAAATGGACAGTTTCCATTCTGTCGTTGTGGTGATGCTTTGTACAAGAATGTACTGTCTTTAATCTGTCACTTCGGGGAAAGAATGTTTCCATTCTGTCGTTTTGTCGCTGCAGAAAAAGATACTATTAATTTCCAGTATGTCGTTCTGTTCTGTGGCTGTAGGAAAATGGACTTACCGTTCTGTCCTGTCCCCGAAGGAAACTAGCCTGTTTCCATTCTGTCAATTCAGGAAACGAGCGTTTTCATTCTGTCGTTCAATTTGCTGAAATGAAAAGATACCTTCCATTCTGTCGCTCGGTTTCTGTAGAAAGGGAGACTTCTCATTCTGTCGTTTTGTTGCTGAAGAAATATAGACTACTTCCATTAACTCGTTCTGTCGCTGTACACAAATTGACGGTTTCCATATTTTGTTGTTGTGGTGTTGCCTTGTATAAGAATATACTGTCATCACGTAAGGAAAAGAATGTTTCCATTCTGTCGTTCCATCGTTGTAGAAATTCAAACTGCTTCCATTCTGTCTTTTTATCACTATGCAACAATTCTGTGGTCTTGGTGATGCTTTATACAACAATATATTGTCTTTAATCCATCAGTTCACGAAAAAAGTGTTTCCATTCTGTCGTTTTGTCGCTGTCAGAAAAGAAACCATTTCCATTCTGTCGTTCTGTCGCTGTAAAAACTAGAACTCTCCTCTATGTAGTTCTGTCGCTATTGATAAATAGATTGCTAAATTCCATTCTGTCGTTCGGTCGCTATAGAAATCCCGAAGAGATCTTGCAGTATCTTTCTGTCGCTTAAGAAAAACAGTGTGCTTCCATTCTGTCATTGTGCTGTTGCTATGCAACAAAATACAGTGTCCACAACCCGTTATTTAGGGAAATCAGTGTATCCATTTTGTCGTTGTGATGTTGCCTTGTATAAAAATATGGTTTCTTCGAACTGTCGCTCTAATCTCTCGAGTTAGAAAAAGAATGTTGCCATTCCGTCGTTCTGTCGCCCGAGAAAAATACAATTCTGTCGTGGTGTTTCCTTGTACATTATTATGTCTATCGTCTGTAACATCAGGAAAAAAGTGGTTCCATTTTATTGGCCGCTGTAGAGAAAGCGAATTTCCATTCTCTAAGCTGTGCGATATCTCCAGTTCTTTGCTTTACCAATCTGATTAACCTTGATCTGTGCTTTGAAGGTCAAATTCTAGTTCTTGCAACATAGATCATGGTTACGCAGATCTCCAACTTCACACCACATTACAAGCGTCTGGTCCGTCACTCATTATTCAACCGTCGTCCATTAATGAATCTCCGCGTCCATAATCCAAAAACTCATTTCATATAACAGAGTTAGCACCAAATTAACAAAAAGCAAAACAAACAAACAACAAGAATCATATAGTATTCAAAAACATAGACTAGTTTCCTGCAAGAGAGAAGCGGTCAACAGGTTTCAATGATGCCGGCAAGACATCATGATGTTCCAAAAGCATCAAATTCGTATCGCTGATCAGTATTCTTAATGCATGTCATTTTCTTTTAAAGTCGTTATCTAAAGAATGGTGTATCTGCTACGATTTGAGACTATTCATATGAACTATTCACATGACTATTCATATGAACTATTCACATGACTATTCATATGAACTATTCACATGACTATTCATATGAACTATTCACATGACTATTCATATGAACACCATGAGAATCTCGAAGTAAATATGTTCATACGGCCCCTAGCCCCGGTGTGACGGAAACGGTGGCCCCATGCATCCAGAGTCCGGGGGACACTCGCGTCTGGATTTAATTGTCCGTCGGGCATTCAGGTTTGGATTTGGATGTCCTGGGACACTGGCTTCCAGGAGACGAAAGTCCTAACCTGGAGCCCAGTGTCCGCCTCGATTACTACTTCTGATTTTCCATCCAGTTTACACGTGAACATGTTTACCAGGGAGTAGTATACAAAGGGGAGTTACGGGCTTATTGACCTAATTCCGCCAGGTGGCGCCAACAGATCATTTCCGTTTGACCTTTGTGAAGTCACTTCCGGTTCCGGTCATGTGACATACGTGGCGAGCATACGTTACAACAAGTCAACACAAGAAATAACACGTTCTTCTGTTTCCACGAAAGCAAGTCGCGATATGTAATTGTTCTATAAAGGTGTGAAAGCTGCCATTCAGTGGGGTAACTAGGCCACTACTTGTATTCTTTTAACGGCATATTCCGTGGGTCTTCCAAAGACGGGGTCAAATTTGCATGTTTTCTATATATCTTGGACTATTTTATGCAAACAATTCCTTGTTTAACCCTACCAGGCCTGGGGGAGGGACATTCGCCACCCTCTCCCCTCCCCCTCCCCCCTCCCCCACCAAACTTTCTGCGCAATCTCCGGAACGACAAAAAATTGAGAGCTGACACTCCGTGGATTTGTAATTTATCATATTGGGTCACTTGGAGTCTATTTACATAACCTCCCGAGCAGAGGATCACGGGTAAAATCACGGTTAATTT
Organism: Hanleya hanleyi; assembly: GCA_036873755.1. Lineage (NCBI taxonomy): Eukaryota > Metazoa > Mollusca > Polyplacophora > Lepidopleurida > Hanleyidae > Hanleya > Hanleya hanleyi. The sequence goes on along the minus strand of JAVTVY010054491.1, from coordinate 280,853 downwards.
ATCATGCGTTTTTTTGGAAAAATTACATGAATACAATTTTCGCAAAATTTGATCAAAAAATCGATTTACTCTGCTGTTTAAAACGGTGTAAACATTTCCAAGAGTTTTGTTTGGTTTTCGTTGGAAAAAACAGATGAAGTCAATTATGACGACGTTACTAGAAATGACAAAAATGTAAAGAAAACATGTGATAAACTAAAATCTGTTTGTAGAAAATAGGCGAAAATCAAGAACATCCCCAATGAATGCAGAAAATGTAATAAAAAAATGAGAATTTTTTTTATCGATGTCCCCTATGGGCTACCCTTATTCAATCTTGGATGGAATAGGCAAATATACCCGGTGTTTGTCACGAATACACCATTAGTTTGCGAGCGCCTTAGGTTGAACTACCGATAATGTATACATATTCGCCATATATAAAGTCTACAAATAATATTAATTGCGGGTCACAAGGACTCACTTTTCGCATTTCTATGTAAATGGGTTATACCAAAAAAGAATAGTATCTCGCTCAAACAATCAAAGATAAAACTCAGAATAAATATATTCACTTTCAATGATCAAAACAACGGAATATTGTTGGCATACTGCTACCAGATAATTCCCTTGAGCAGCTCGACGTATGGAACGTTTCTCTTGCTGACTTTTCCCGGCTTCGTCCTTGTCGATATTGTTGGCCAAATATCGCAGACTATCGGCAGGATCTAAGGATGACATAGGTCTGATTGTGGACAGGTGGTCAGCTTTTATACACACCTGATCAGGTACACAACAACAACAAAATCCTTAAAAATTTTAGGAATATTCCCCGACTGTTACATCTGCGGAATATCCCTCAACATAACTAAGGAATGTTCCTTACCATGTTAAGGACTTTCCTTAACATGCTACGGAATATTCCTTATTGAATTTTAAGGAATATTCCGCCGGTGTAATAGTCGGGGAATATTCCTTAAATTAAAAAAAAAAAATTTCAGTGTACGCAATATAATCCATTAATTTCGCAGATGTGCCATATATGAATGCAGTAATCAGATGAATGTAAATGTCGTTGCATTTTTTATTTTGCATTTATGTTATGTTTTATTTATTTGGTTATTTTTTAATGATACCAGATGCGCCCCTTTACGGTTAATGTGAAAACAAATTAAAACTTATATTTTATGGTATGCTCCTATGCAAACAAATGATCCGAACGTAGTTCGAGAACGGCGAGTCAGCTTGAAATGTCCGGAGAGATCGTTCAGGATATCCCGCATTCGGAAGAAACGGACCGAATATGAAAAGACCCTGAGCATTATATTTGCATATCGTAAAATATTCCAATTTCGCCCTGACTATGCGAGAAGTCGTATAAAGTCGTACCAGCGGACAAGCGTGGTCATTTTAGAGTAACATTACTTATAACAGTAATAGAGATCTCCGACATGACAATTTCCTCAATATTTACTGATGTCAGAAACGTGATATACATTTTCATTAGATATCTCAATATCTCGTGTTTCTTTCTGATTTCGCAACATTTACAAAATCATATGCGTGCGAAAATTAACCCAGCGAGTAAAAAAGGATTCCTAGTACTTTCATACGGTGTTCTACGACATATTGAAGATGAACGGCGGCCCATATATGACCTGCTATTTTTCCAGTTTTGTATTATTTTTTTAGTTCTATGTTTGCTTCTTTTGGTTTAGTTTTCACCCGGATGGAAACTTTCCAGTCACCTGGGTGAAAAGGTTTTCACCTGGGTGGAAACGTTTTCACCCGGGTAATGAAGAAGATTTTCACCTGGGTGAAAACAGGATTTCACCTGTGTTAAAACAGGTTTCCACCAGGGTGATAACGTTGGCGCCCAGGTGGAAAGGTTTGCACCTGGGTGTACAGAAAAGAGTGAAAGAATCCCCCCCCCTCCCAAAATGAAAAAAATAAAATATATATATATACAAAACTAAAATTAATAGCATGTCGTATTTGGGCCACCGTAAATATGTATATTGACTTAAATACATAAATTTATTTTTTTCTAAAAAAAAAATATATATATTTAACAAAGATGCGACGGTATAACTTTACAAGACGTACTAAAGCTGTACACGAGAAATGCAGAAAATCAAACATTTTCAACTGACCCCGACTAGGATCGAACCCACAATCTTACCTTCTGCTGTACTGTCCACCGTTTATGCCTTTACCCACTGCACCACCGATTTGCTGGCTGAATCCCCGTTCAAAATTTATAGTCTTTACTATTCCTTTAGTTTCATATATAGGTCAATCGAACTCTGTGGAATGCCGGACTCTGAGGACTTCCATAGCTGTGGAAGCGCCCATAGTCCGCCAGATGCCATGGTCCGGGCCCTATATATATGAGAAGGGACATTCCTGTCTAGATTTAAGTGACCCGGACACCAACGATATCAGGACCCTGGTTTCTGCTGATAGGGGGACAACTGTTTCCGAGGGAGGACTTACCCAGATCCAGATACCATGGTCCCCGGACCCTCATATCTGGCGGACCACGGTTGCTTCTACACCGGGTTAAGCGGAATTAGACACAAGTTTTGAAACGTAACGCCATCGATCTTGCACGCTACGCTCGTATTTTGCTATCAGCATGCGATATGTATCGCCGAATTTGCGCAACTTTGAGTGGATACGCTTGGTGGTATAGCCCTGTTTTTATAAGTTTCTACAATACAATTACATATGCTACTGGCGATTTTTGCGATAGTATTTGAAGGATTATAATTTGTTTCTTAAGTTTTTGGTTTCTGAGGTCAGGGGTATGCGCGGTCGTATACTGAAGCCCATAATGCTCTTAATACGTTGTACTCGGAAGTTCAGAAACACAGCAATATAGAAATATGTTTTAGTAACATGTTATATAAGTCGACTCTATGCCGAAATTTAATTAGTGACTTCAGTATGTGCTAAACTTGCGCAGAAAACCTTGTGTTTCAAAACAAGTGTTTTTGAAAAGAGTTTTTTTGTTATTGGCATGTCTATGTGATGAGATCGACGATTCACGGTTATATTACAGTGGAATACTTAGTGGATCTATCTAACACGCCCAGCAGTACACACACCTTGTATGGTGTTCTATTTGTGCCAAGTTTCCGTCGCCTTTTCAAAACGCGACGTCGCCTTTTGAAACGCGACGTCGTGTTTCGAAACAAAAACATCTCGGCAAAAACATAGGAAAGAAACGCGACGTCGCGTTTTAAAAGGCGACGTCGTGTTTTCCAAAAGGCGACGTCGTGTTTTAAAAACGCGACGTCGCGTTTCGAAACACGACGTCGCGTTTCAAAAGGCGACGTCGCGTTTTTAAAAGGCGACGGAAACTTGGCACAAATAGAACACCATAACCTTGCGTACAGTACTGTGTGCTACTACTGAAGATCCTAAATCTATTGGCCAAGGAGGTCGAACAGGCTATGTCATTCGAATACACAATACCATCAATCATAACTAAAATATGTCAGGATATTGTGTAGTTTTGATTATATCATCCAATGAAAACCCAAGACCGGCTGTTTATATGTAAATATAAATATTACCAGGTGCTGGTTAATGAGTTGTGTATAGCTATTCCGCCCGCTTCTGGCTTATTCCTCCGCTGGAAGTACTTTGGAAACTATATTCAACAAGCACAAGGAGTTTTTCAAGGAAAGAGGCATTTTCCTCCTGGTAACGATATACGAAAATTGTACTGGACTCTCAGAATGCGTAAAACACCACACAAACCTAGAATTATAGCTGGTTCCAAAAGTTGTACAACTAAACTTCTGTCCACTTTGTTGAAGTTCTGCAGGCAGTAAAATCATTTGGGGGAATTATTGTGCGGCCATTTCAAGAAATTCAGATGTCGAATGGATGTGGATACTTGAAGACTCAAACCGTCTTACCAGATGCAAAGGACTATAGAAACGTATCAACCTGGATTTCTCGACTGTCTACACTACTACTCTTCCCCAGGGCGTCATTGAACACTTTCGTTCACAATAAAATCGATGTTCAATAAAACTGGTCATTGTTATGTTCGTGCCAGAAGTCACAAGTCTTCCTCCAGTCCTAGTGCACGTAAAAATTACCATTTCCTGGGGTGAAGATTTGGTACGGCGTATTGTCCAACCACTGAACATGTCTGAATATGAAATGATTTTTGAGAGAGAAAGAATAATTTGGTTTTCAGCGGGATTCGAACCCACGCCCCAGCTAAAGGTGCTGATGCTCTACCGACTGAGCTATATATGATGGCCCACAGGTATTAATTACATATTTGGATTGTTCCTGTTGTGACTGAGAAGGAACGGACTTTGAAATGATTATTTTTTTAAAAATTCTTCATGTGGGCGTATTCATACGACAGCAGATATAGATCGGCCAGGGGTGGAACACAATTTGTATCCATTGTGATACTTATATACGCTGTTGGAATATGGTTTCGCCGAAAACCCCATAGATGTTGTTAACGAGAAATCCAAACAATTCTTTAAAAAAACCCACTCCAAGAATGTTAATATGAAAGGAACTTGTAGAGAGAAGAATATTCTTTCTCTCTTAACTTCATTTCATATTCATATATGCTCAGTGGCGGGCAATCCGCAATAACAAATCCTTACTTCTTCATATTAAAGCCATTTGCACATATTGCAACACTGAGACAGAAGGTTGGTAATCATAGACGATGCCATCGCACTGGATAATCCCTATATTAACGACGCTGTGAAGGATATATACCCACCCTTCACTGGATTGGAAAGAAACTACTGATATCCATACCTTTACAAGAATGATCCGGGATTGCTCTCACGTAGACTCTAACACATTATCAAATCGGAAAGACTTTTATTTTATTTTATTTTATTTTATAGTGATTAAAACAAATTTTATAGAATCTGGTTTTTTTCCATTTTTTTCCACCTCTTGCATATCGCTCCAATTTATGTCCTCTATCTTTTCATTCGAGATAAATCCAGGTTTGATTTCTGTGTCGTAAAAAGTGTTTGTTTTTGGTGACAGTCCGCTTCAATAATTAGCAAATTGTTAAGTTTATGTATATGGTTTCTATACATTCTACCATCATTAATCAAGCATATCATGTATATAAACAAGCGTCAGATCTGACATTCATTAGACAGCCGTTGTCCATGAAGAAGTCCAAGCTAGGGCTCTTTCCGCTTCGGGTTTCATTGCATGAACCATTCCTGCTTGATTCCAGAACAGCTAATTCTCTCTACTGAGAATATCCTGTTTATTTCGATGAAACTATCAAAGTGACTGCATATATTCTGTACGTATGACCTAAATAACCCATCTTGAGTTAGTGTTGGTTCTAGGTTGGTCGGTAACCTAACATTAGCTGCCGTAGGCTCAACCAACACGATGATCGTTGCTGTGCTATCTGGGAGATTACATGCTATATTGCGTCGGCTTTGCCTTCATTAGTTTCGAAGATATGGAGTGATAATGAAAGGATAGGAACGGATGGGCAGACAGATGCCAACAACAATACCCCTGAGCCGGACAATTTGATTGAGGGGTAAAAAGACGTGTAAATCTATCCAAGTCTTGGGTTTTCGATTGGCATTAATTTCTCATTACCTCTGGCTTGATCAATTACGCCAGGGAAAGGGGATTCGTCTCGCTCGAGGTAGCAGAATTTTCTTGCCTTAAGCAAACTTTTAATAGATCATCCTCCGAAACACGAATAGAAATAACACAAATCACTAATATATGTACAAGTTCACTTCACAGCAGAAAGCATATTATACACATTTACTAAAACTACATTCACCTCAAAACTGTAATTGGGAACACTACTGTACAGTACTTCAGCTGTGCGATATTAATCACTATTTCGCCCTGTTTACTGATTTGGCCTATTTGGGCGGCATTTCGCTAAGATATGTTTTCTGGAATTGCTTCTTTCTAAACGGTGGTTTGCGCCTAAAATCCTTATCATTCTATAAAACCCATTTCTTGCGTGTTTGGTCCACCAATGTTGTTTATCTCACCAAGGATGCCCGCCAAATTTCTGGACTTGCTAGTCAGCATTTTGGTTCGAGGCTTGACCGGGTTCGAAAACTTGGCTCGTGGCTCTGCAAATCCGCGCACAACTTTTCTGTCCTCATTTAAGCTATTTCGCTGGTCATTTTCCCATATGGATCATATTACAAATTAAATTATTGTAAAATCATATGGAATAAGAATACTGATCAGGAAAAGTAGGCTATGTTTATGTATACTGATTGTTTTCTTTGAATTTGGTGCTTTGGATTATGGACGCGGAAATTCTTCAGTTTACGAATAGCTGTACAAATCAACATTTTTGTGACTCATTTGTTTCTGTTATTGCGTGATTATTTCTGTTATTGCGCGATCACGACAGTCATGCCATTATAGCAGGGTGATTATCATAGAATAAATTATGCAATAAATTATATAAATCATATTCTGTCGTAGTTCCCACCTCGTGCTATAGTAAATACCGTAGCCTGTTGCTCACACTGTTCAACTAGATCGAACCCGTCGATTCAAGAGGAAACCAGTCTCGCAGTTCTTTAGTGACGAGCTGCTTTATCAGTATCGTTCGACCATTTACATGCCCGGGTTCTCCACCATATGGGCTTTTCGTTTGATATCCATTTCTCATTACATCTGGCTTGTCATTTACGCCAGGGAAAGGGGATTCGACTTGCTCTAGGGAGCAAAATGTTCTTGCCTTAAGCAAACTTATTTCAATAGATCATCCCTTCAAACACGTACGAAAAAAGTTATATCACAGAATTGGAGCGATATGCAAGAGGTACGAAATACTGACGACTTCCGGCGACCAAAAAGCAACCATATCACTTTACAGAAAAGCATCCCTCGATACCTCAAATTCGGACCTGAGAATACAGTGGCTTCTCGGACGTAGCCTTAGTATCTCAGCCGGACTTTTATTGCAGCTGTTCAGTTAGAGACCATGATACCTGTTTAAGCCGATCGGGAGCCGATCAGCTCAAACAAATAACATAACGGATGTTAATGGATAAGCATCGTGGACGTCTGATGGAGTAAACGCCTCAACATGGGTAAACCTGGTAATTGCAAAAATATCCAGAAAAAAATAACCTGTAATCCCCCACCAATACAATAAACCTGCATATATTTGTCGAATGACATGTACAGAGGGCGGATCTCGGGGACTAACAGTCCCATATACAGGTAATAAATTGGAGCGATATGAAAGAGGTGAGAAAAATTGACGACGTCTGGCGACTAAAAGCCGTAATATGACTTTACAGTAAAGCATCCCTCGAATACGGTGGATTCTCGGGTGTAGCCTTAGTATCTCAGCCGCGCTTTTATTGCGGCTGTTCATGAAAGACAAATTCAGAACGACAAATTACTAATATATGTACGAATTTACTTAGCAACAGATACCAAATTATACACATTTATTAAAACTACTTTCACTTCAAAACTCTTCCATCTAATTGGAAATAGTACTGTACAATACTAATGCCGTGCGATATTAATAACTTTTTCTCCAGTTTACTGATTTGACTTATTTGGACTGCATTACACTAAGATATGTTTTCTCAGATACCTTCTTTGTAAACGATGGTTTGCGCCTAAAATTTTAATAATTCTGTAAAGCCCTCTCATATTTACATATTTCTTGTGAGTTTGGTCTATTAATATTTTTATTTCGCCAAGGACGCATGTAAAATTTTCTGGACTTGCCATTCAAGATTTTACATATTGCCCGCGTTTTGGTTCGAGACCTTGGCGGGGTTCTAAAACTTCTTGTCAGCGTCGTGGTTCAGCAAATCCGCGCACAACTTTTCCCTCTTTATTTTTATACTATTCCGCTTAAGTTAATTTCTCATATGGGTCATACGACAAATTATTCTTAAATCATTAAGAATACTGATCAGCGATAACGGATTTCATATTTGTGAAACATCATGCAATCTTGCCGGCATCATTGAAAACTGATGACCGCTTCTCTCTTGCAGGAAAGTCGCCTATGTTTATGTATACTGTGATTGTTTCTCTTTGAATTTGGTGCTAATACTGTTATATGAAATAGGTATTTTGATTATGGACGCGGAAATTGGGAAAATGGACGGCTGAATATTGAATGACGGACTAGACGCTTGTATCATTATTTGTTTATTTCTGATTGTTTGATAAAGACGAAACTATCCATTATTCGTTCTGAGTGAGTTCAAATAATTTACACTTGAGTTCACGCCTTCCAGCTTAACCCTACCTGGCCTGGGGGGAGGGGGAGGGGGAGGGGGGCAAAATGGCCCCCCTACCAAAATTTCTGCGCTATCTCCAGAACGACAAAAAATAGAGAGCCTGAAACTCCACGGCTTCATAGTTTATCATATTGGGGTCATTTTAAGCCTATTTGCATGATCCCCGAGGAGAGGATCATGGGAAAATTCAAGATGGCGGCCAGGTGGGGTCCCCGAAAAGTGATGTTTTTGTCATATTTCTTCAAAATTTCTGCTTTTCTGCGATGAAAAGTGGGCAAAAACTATTTTATTTCACATCACATTAATATTTACTAATTATCATGCTGTTTTTGCGGAGAAATTGCATAAATAAAAAATTCGGAAAATCAGATCGAAAAATCGACCAAAAAATGACGTTTTTGCAAATGACGTCACTGTGACGTCATCAAAGCGGCCATCTTGGATTGTTTTTTGCATTTTCTGGTAGAGCTTGACCCAAGAGTATAGTGTGGTAAGTTTCAGCCCCCTAGCTCAAGGAGTAAGAAAAATAATTAGGGGGGGGCGCCCAGGCCACGACAGGTCCCAAAAAGCCCAGGCCAGATAGGGTTAGGGCAGCATGTTTTGTACCATGTTTGTCTGGCACAGGAGGTAGATTAAAGTGCCAAACAAATTAGGCTCTCTGACGATCCATTGTGATCAGTGTCTGTAGAGCTTAATTTTCAAAATTCGAAATTCATTTTTTTTTGTAGTTTTGGTTAGGTTTTTGTTAGGGTTAGGGTTTTGCTAGGAGGGTATGTTTGTTTGGGTCATCGTCGCTGTGTGACCAATAAGGTTAGGTGCGACGTTAAATTTCAAACAACCAACCAACCAACCACTTGAGTTCACATAGTTTTACGTCTGGCGTCTTCATGGTGACCTATGCATAGATTGCTTTGTTTTAGACCTGCTGTTCTTTCCCGTTAAACATTACATCTTTACCGACATTATTTAGATTGTATCTTTCAGATAGTTATTCTTCTCTCTCTCTCTCCGTGTTCTGATGTACATTTTCCGGTGTATAATTTTATCTATTTAAATTAGTTATTTCTTTCTTATGGCATTAAGAATACTGATCAGCGGTTCGGATTTGATATTTTTGGAACATCATGATGTCTTGCAGGAATCATTAAAAATTGCTGACCGCTTCTCTCTTGCAGAAAACTAGCGTAGTTTTATGTATACTATGATTTATTCTTTTAATTTGACGATAGTGCAATATTATATTAATTAGATCGGACGCGGAAATTCTTTAATGGACGAGGGCTGAATATTGAATGACGGACTACACGCTTGTATTAGTTTGTGTGTAAACCCTATTTCATTTCTGAGTCATTGGTTCTACATGTGGGATGGTTGTACAAATCAATATCTTTAGGAGTCCGTTGCCCTTGTTGTCATAATATGAACACAACCATGCCCTTATGGCAGGGTCTGATGATCATGCAATAAATTATGTAATGAGTAAAATAAATCATACTCTGTCGCAGATGCCGCCTCGTGCTATATTAATTACCGTACCCTGACACACTCATTAGTTAAATATACCGAGCCCCTCCATCTAAGTGGAAGCCGTTCTGTCAGTTCTTTGGTGACGAGCTTATTGGTCAGCATCAATAGACCCTTTACAAAGCATATTTTTGGACTTTGTCAACCATTCACAATTTCCTCAAAATAGCTCTTCAGTAGCATTTCAGGACTACCATGTTCTATTTGTCAGTATTTTCAAAATATTCAGTTTTGACAAGAAGTTATTCCTCGTTAGTTATGAATACATATGATATCATATGATAAATTTTTTTGGAGAACTTAAGACCGTGAAATTAATTTCAAACAAGTGATTACTACCTAAAACGAGACCTACCTTGTGTACCAAAAATTTAGCCAGTTCAGAAATGTTTTTAAACCTGTGTTTATCCAAATACAGAAGAGTTACCGCAAGCTGGGTGGATTCTGACGGTTTTTCTTACCGATACCTTTTATTCTCCATCGAAAATTGACCATATCTAGCAAAGATCTTAAATGGGCTATAGCAAATAAGACATGCAATTTTCTTCCATATCAGATTATTATTATTAATTTGCGCTAATCACGGCCAAAGTTTGTCAGAAGTATCTCGCTGGGTGAGGAGAATTCGTACACGTGTTGTTTTAGCGAGAGTAATCGAGAAGGTGCCTTCAAAGGAGCGTTTTCGGACACCTGGGAACTACTTAGAACACTTTAGAAAGCATATGAACTGTTTTTACTATAGATTCTGAGCAACAAGGAGGTATCTCTTGACATGCCAAAATATGATTTTGTTTGCGTTTTAGGCCCTATAGACTAACGATTGGTGAATAATTCCGTTCTAAAAGCCCTTCAATGCTGGCACCAACATTCCCGAGGCAGTAATTAAACGCAACATTAAAAGGGTAGTGTACGATGATGCCGGAGTACTGACAAGAAGTAATATGACCCCACAGACAAATATACCGACTGCATATTACTAAAACATCAGAAGAACCAAAAGTGATCCCTGTGATGATTTGTATCTCAGCCACGCTTTGATTGAAGCTGTTCATGTGGACATATTGAATTAACATGACCAAACGGCCCCTAGCCCCGGCTAGAGCGGTATTGGATACAAATATTTCACAGCGCTGATGTAATAGCCCTATCAAGTCATCTGTTGAAAAATGATGAACTATGTGACCGTCAGATTGTAAAAACTGCCCAAACGAGAGAGTATATTTATTGAATACAAGTTCGTATTCGGCACAACTGTCTGTGAGATCCGACGCCAACCAAGCAAAGCTCATCGTGGTACCCTAAATAACATTTCTCGTTTTTTTAGCATGTCCGAATCCAGCCCACTTTTGAGAACTTTTAAGAAAATGAGAAAAATAAATATCTTACGAAAGAAAAGGACTGAACTTTGTAGTGTTATTATGTTGCACATGAACATGACTCTAAGATATATAGAGGAAAACACCACTGGTTTTTGATGTTTCACCACGTACAGAAGTTTTGAAGAAAATAAAACGTGAAAAGTACCCGCATACATTAGTGCTCATAGGTCTAGGCTGATCAGCAAAATAAGGCATTTCCGAGAAGACCAAAATATTCGAAAGACATTCATATTTTGTGAGAAATTGCCACTTTTGTATGTTTCCCATGCCTCTGGTTGAATCCACAAGCTATCCGGTATGCAGACATATTGTACAACAGCAGCCTGAAAAATGTCATGAAATGATTAGTTTTATTGCAAGGGGACGTTACAACAAAATCAACACATACCTGTCACGATGAAATGGAAATAGATATTGGATATTTCAGTCAATTCGAACATTATTAATATGAAAAGAATGCAAATATTTTGAGTCATCTTGAATCCAAGCTCCTTGGCTACACTGTATGCCAATTTTCGGAAGAATCATGGCCAATTGGCTAATTAGCTAAAGACCCACATAATTAAATTGAGCAGAATGCAGCGATTCGACGGTCATACTATAATTACCACAACTTACCACAACGTACCACAACATACGACAACGGACGCCCAAAAGTTCACAATGGGCTCACAACATACACAACATAGGACCCAAAATGGTGAGTGAGTGAGTGATTGAATAGAATTTAACGTCGCTTTCAACACTATTTCAGCTATATCACGACGAACCAACTAAGCACCACCCAGCCCAGTTGTGTTCCTGCTACTTCAAAGAAGAAATCTTTGAAGCAGCATGGAACCAGACACCCTCCATCCACCCTATAAAACACTGAGGACAGCTCACAAGACACAGACAGGACGCTTACATTGTGCAATAAAGACAAGTGATATTACAGTGCTAGACATCACATTATCAAGTTCTCAGCAAAATGCATTGAAGCAACAGAAACCTGAACCCACCAAACCACCCGCCTCAAAATGGTGATATCCCAGGCCATACTGGAGAGCACGTATACAGGTTTTTGGAGGACATATTGCACATTTCCACAAGCTAATCTGTTAAGAGCTAATTAATATACAGAGGATATAGAAAAAAAAATTCGTTCAAATTCGTTTCAACGAAACAGCAGTTAACACAATATATTGGACGTTTAGGCAAACTGACTAAAAAAATGTATAAAAAATCTCAGATTTATACTACTTGACAATGAATTTAATCGTGATGATGTAAACGTATATAACATATATATCTTTGAAAAGCAGCAGCAAGGGAGACGGAAGCAGGTATGATTAACTACCACACAGGGTGGAACACTTGTGTCACCTGAAAACTTGAAGAGAAAGGCAGCTCACAAACATTTGGTCATGAAAACTGATTAAATGTCCTGGTGACTGGGAAGAGAGGGTGGCATTTTTTGTTCATCCTCGACTTTCGGGACTGTACCACATGAAAACTCGAATGTCCATGAAGAGAAAGTCAGATCACAAACGTTTAACGTGAAAAGGGGCCATTCAACTATTACGTACGCAAAAAAAAATGTTTATCCCATACGCAAAATTTAACCCATCGTACATGGAAAAAATCCTGATTTTTAGACTCCTCCCTCCCCCTTTGTGACATCCAGAAAAAAGATATGGGCATGCACCATTTACCTCTTGGTACATGTAGCCACCTGGCGTCAGTTCGAGCTGGCGAACCCCATTACCCCCAATTTTATGGACAAAATTCAAACTGCTGATCTAATAACTTTGATCAACCTCTAAAATCATGAACAGAACTCAGAAATAATAGATTATTTGCACGATATTTGGATCATCTGTCAACTTCCTGTTCAAGTAAATTTGACCACGCCCTGATTGTTTGGTGGAAAATTTCACTCCCGGTGACTGAATTATTAGGGGAATCAACGTATTATATTAAAGGCAGACAGTATGAGAACTCACCTGAGCCAGTTTGAAGATATGTTTCTTCCTGTCAATAATCTTCAACGTACCATTCTGAAAACAAACAAATTAGGTTTCTATTTATTTATGTTTGAACTACAACTACAGTAAATTTATTGATCACTACATGGATTTCATAACACACATATTTACCACTGAAAGGTCTGACAATATGGAAAAAAGCTTGCACAATCTAGTCTGGAAATTGACTTCAGGAGAAATTCATATAGATGAAGTCATTGCCTCATCCCGGGCCGGTCTTATGAAGCACACCTATTTTAATGTTCAATGCAACTACCATGGTGACATATACCTTCACCATAAGTCATGCGTAAATTATCAACGCTTTGTAAGACCGGCCCCTGCTTCTTACAATTTGTCTAGTGCTGCTGACACGCCAGTTATGAAATGTGATAATTTACAATCCTAGCCTATGACAGTTATATACGAGCTGAAGCAGTCAGTTAACAAAATCAGCTTGCAGCTTCTAAATTTTTGACTGGTGTTGTTGGCGTATATCATAGAAAAGCTTTTCTAACAGGGTGTCAAGTGCTGTGTGCATGTCGACCGATGGCATCACTGCAAGACTTACCGGCAGCCAGGTGCCTATGTCCCCTGTATGTAACCAGCCCTCTTCATCCAGAGCTTCTCGGGTCTTCTTAGGGTCTTTGAGGTAACCCTTAAACACATTTGGTCCCTTGATGCAGATCTGTAAACATACGATTGCAATTATGTCTTTTCATAGATTTGACAGAGACTGTTGGAGAGAGTCAAAACAAATCTTTTTTTTTATTATCACACGAAGTCTATAATGTTGACTGGATTTGAACAAGCGCATATGTGTTTCAATTTACGCCCGCATGCACATTTGACTGCAGAAACCAAAACTGATGATTGACTAGAAAACTTTACAATTTGGCTGACCTTTAAACTAGATTTTAATGGATCTGTTTAAGATCGTTCACCAATTACAAGACCTATCATTCATGGGAGGAACTTATTACTTTGCTTATAAAGTCCTGTTATTTTATCTGTCAGTTTTGTTTTCTCTCAAATGACCGGTACTGCAATTGATGTGTGTAAGGTCAAAGAAAACTCAATAAAATGGGACTTCCTTTTGGAGGTGAATAAATGTGACCCAGATACAGAAAAATAACTATCAATTCCAAAAGTGACATCCTTGGCTTTTGGGACAAGAAAACATCACCATTGAAGACCATAGACTATGTATAGTGAATTGATAACACTTTTTGGCAGCAATAAAACCAGTAGATTACCCTTCATGATCTTGGTAGTTTCGATGAGGGAATTGAGAAAATTTGGAAAACGCAGGAACTCATGAAGCATGCTTACCTCCCCTTTCTGTTCAGCTGCGAAGTAGTTCATGTCGGGTACATCAGCCAGTTTGATGTAGTTACAAGTCAGAGGTGGTCCCACATTGCCTGATTAAAATAGACAACCAGGATAATATCAGGTGCAGCCAAGGAAAATATTGCGACAAATACGCATCCGCGCATCTACAAGGATCATGTCTAAGAAAGGACCATGCTTAGAATATATGTATTGCTTGAGAATATTCCAAAAAGATATTTATCTCACGTAACTATACTGCATTTACCCCCTTGTAGGCCAGAATGAAGTGAAACTTGTGTTTACAAACCATGCTTGGGGGCAGACCCGTCATGTAAGACAACTTCAATCGGCAACACTTTGCGTGCAATATACTTGGCCCTTTTCACTCCTTGGTTGAATGGTTCCACACATGTAGTCACCTACTGTATGTGTCTTACATGACGGATTTGCCTGCTTGGGACCAGATTGTAGTGTCGATTTTGACAGTGTTCTGGTTTATCAAGGTTCAAAATACTTTAAATTTAAGTATTGGGACCATGGATAATGTCAATATTTAGAGGTTGGTCAGTTTACCCAGGTGTCGGTATACACAGGTTTCACTGTATTTACATTCGTGAATACGATAGAAGTTAGAATGTACATACCTGTAACATCATGGTCCCCTGGTACCTGTAAGGTAGAGATTGCGTGACACTCCGTCTGTCCGTACCCTTCCAACACCTGACACACACAAATAAAACAGAGTCAGTCACAGTAAAACATTCTGTAGATCATTACGTTCAATGTTCCATGTCATTACATTCAATGTTCCATATAACATTACATTTAATGTTCCATACATCAGTACGTTCAATGTTCCGTATGTCAATTACGTTCAATGTTCAGTAAGTCATTACATTCAATGTTCCATATATCATTACATTCAATGTTCTTGATATCATTACGTTCAATGTTCTGTATGTCATTACGTTCAATGTTACGTATGTCGTCACATTCAATGTTCCATATATCATTGCGTTCAATGTTCCGTATGTCATTACATTCAATGTTTAACGTTCCACATATCATTACATTCAATGTTCCATATGTCATTACGTTCAATGTTCCATATGTCATTACATTCAATGTTTCATATATCATTACGTTGTTCTTGATATCATTACGGTCAATGTTCCGTATGTCATCACATTCAATGTTCAATATATCATTATATTCAATGTTCCATATATCATTACGTTCAATGTTCCGTATGTCATTATGTTCAATGTTCCATGTCATTACGTTCAATGTTCCATATGTCATTTTGTTCAATGTTCTGCATTTCATTATGTTCAATCTTCCATGTCATTACATCCATGCTCTGCATGTCATTATGTTCAATGTTCTGCATTTCATTATGTTTAATGTCCTGTATGTTAGTATGTCCAATGTCATTATGTTCAATGTTCCCTATGTCGTTACATTCAACTCTTCATTATAACATGTCATGAACTGGGGTTATTTCCCCCTCAGTTTATAGTAAATATTCATCATTATAGGCAATCATTTATGGGAACACATTTCATCTACATAAAATTTCTCTGTCGGTAAAATAAAATTTGCATACAGTTAGATATGCCGTATCAGGTAAAGAAAACTGCTTCTACAACTTACCACACATCCCATAACACAACGGATAAATCTGAGAACGGAGGGTGAGAGAGGGGCGGAGCCTGTAGAGATCAGTCGGATACGTCCGCCCATCGAGGCGGCCACTTTACGGAATGCTATCTTATCCCAGAAACCATCGTTCCTCACAATGCCCCTGTAGACAGACAGGAACAAGAATTTTACATACAGGTAAATACCCATAGATAGACGACTTGCACAATACTAAATGTCCAATCAGACTGCCACTTTCTGTTTTTCGATTTTAGCCCACTTAACAAATTAACTGACAGAACTACCACTTTGGGTTTACCCCCTGGTCCTATTGTGCAAACCTCCTATTGTTACAGGTTAGTTTATAATTTAAGATTCATTGAAATCGACTAAAGGTACAACAAGATGTTGACCTGGACATTATGAAAGACAATGTGATTCTCGTGTGCCAGTCATGCTACACAGGCGAACTAGATACAAACTTTCATTTCCAGACTGATATCCGATGTCCAGCTCACCTTTGTAACTCCTCTTCCTTTTTCCGGAGAGCCAAGTTAAATATGTACTTCTTGACGGCACTGCTGTTAACCTGAGCCATAACCTAAGAGAAGAAAAATAATCAATAAATTGGGTATCACATTAAAGATTATTGCTACCTTCAGGTTAGAATAAGTTTTGTTGTTCTCTACTTCCAACCACCCCAATATTCCTGCAAGACGGATATGTCCCAGATTTATTATAGGATTTTACAATACATATCAGACTTACCTTGTCATAGACCCTGTTGAGAAGTCGGGGTACAGTAGGGAACAAGGTGGGTCTCAACTCCTTGATATCATCCATCAACTTACGGATGTCACCTTGGAAATACCCAATCCTCCCTCCAAACATATACACGTACACCTGTAAATACAAAAACACTAAATCAGTTGGGGAAAACATTTAAAAGGATATTCTTTTACGGCCCAGGGTCGCATCC
This sequence comes from Hanleya hanleyi, assembly GCA_036873755.1. Classification (NCBI taxonomy): domain Eukaryota; kingdom Metazoa; phylum Mollusca; class Polyplacophora; order Lepidopleurida; family Hanleyidae; genus Hanleya; species Hanleya hanleyi. The sequence continues at coordinate 263,731 of JAVTVY010054491.1, read as the reverse complement.
AATTAATTTAGATTCTTCATGCCTTTGAGTTACGTTTAAACCGTTTAATCACTTGGTTGAAACTGGAAGGGCAGAGTTTCCCCCAAGTTTAATCTTGAATGTAACATTCTGGTTTCTAAGAAAGATATGAAATTTGTCTTTTGACCTCAAACCAATTTTGAGAAGGATCATACTGGTATTGGACAGGTTTGTATTTTGAGGTGAAATGTTACACTATTATACAACTCCAGTCATCGAGAAGAGAAATCTGTCATTGATTAATGTTATCCCTCAGGGAGAAGCAAAAAAAAAATGTTTCCAGTGAAAAAAATTAGTGAAATCTTCCAGTAACTTATTATTGTGTACAGTACTCAAGAACTGAAGTCCCATTTTTATGAAAAGAAAATGCTGTTACATGTATCACAAAGATCAGATAATATTTTTTAGAGTATATATTATATTGAATACCAAATAATCTCAAATTAAAGTAAAGTATAACACTGCCAGTTTTGGACAGATTTACCTCAATAAGCCTCTCATATGAATGAGCCAAGGGGAGGTAAGAGATCATGGTGTCAGAAGGGCCAATGTTCATGAAGGGCTGAAATCAGAGATAAACACAAAACTGAATCACAGCTTAAAATCAGGATATCACACCTGATATCAGGATATCGTCGCTCTAATAAATTAACTAACTGTAGGACGAACTAGATAAATAAACTTCTGTGTATGTGTCATTTCGTCACCTTCCAGTTCTAATATATTGATCACTCTAAGATTTGTGACTAAAAACTTGAAATAAACTTAAACTATGCACTCACCACTTGCAGATAGCAACCCACGACGATAGACACCAGTCCTTTGTGCGTTAACATTGCTCCCTTGGGTAACCCTAGAAACAACAAAGGAGAAGAAATGTATGAGTGAATAGGATTTACCGTCGCTTTCAACTATTTTTCATGATGATAAGCCTGAAGGTGACAGAGCCAACCTTTTTGCAGTGAAGCCTCGATGAAGAAGTACCGTGCCATAGGCAGACATGATACTTCACAGTCACATTATCCCGACACTGGGCCAACCTGTCCTGGATCTATCCTCTAAGCAACAAGTTCTATTTCTTAAGTATTTGGTAGGACTCTACCTGGGATTGATCCCAGGGTCTCCAGCTTGCGGATAGTACAGGAACAAACACAGAAAGGTTGATTACGACCAATCCTCTGAAAATTCACCAAGTTTGTGGATAAAATTCCATCAATCATTCTCATGAATTTGATCAACAACTAAAGTCATGAAATAATGAAAAAATAATAGATTATCTGCATGATAGTCATTTTGTCAATTTCCGGTTCTACTGTGTGTCTCACATTTCAAGGGTCACAAATTTTCGGCAATAATCTGGAGAAAAAAATTCTTGGAGCAGTGAAATTCCGCACAGCATCTCTTTGTAATTTGTGCATTTTTATACTGAAATTTTAAGAAAACCTATTCAAAATCAAACCAAATCCCCAGCTCATGACCTTGGGCCTGTAATGGACTGACCTCTGTCACGTCATACTTCAACATGCAAAACTGTGAGAGTGAAGTTTGATTTTCCGAATTTAAACTGTTTTGGTTGAAATTTCAAAATAAAAATGTACAAATGATGTTGTCCACATCATGTACAAATTTCACCGCTCTGAGAAAAATTGGTCCCTAGATATTGCCAAAAATATGTTCCTCTCAAAATGTGAGACAGACCGTAATAAGTTTGATCAGCTCCCACTTTCAATTTCTGTGTCTGAATTATTAGTGAATTTACCCTAATAATAGAATGTTTACCAATGGATTACCTCCCTTGACGAGAAAGATGATGGATACGTATATAGGTTAATAGTTCTTGCTTACCTGTTGTGCCACTGGTATAACAGATCATACAGTTGTCATCTGGTCTGGCAGGCTGTAAACATTAATATACACTCATACAAATACAGGTCATTTATACTAACATGCGTATACACACGCCAATCATTTCTGCACAAATACATGTCAATTATGTCTGGACCAAACAGGTTTATTTATATACTATCATACACACACGTCAATTAGATTTTATAGCAACAAAACAACAGATTGAAATACAGTGTAACCTCTCAATAACCACCTTATAGATTTTCAGGCATTTTTAGATCATTGTGACCTTTGACCTCGACCTCATTTCTGGTACGCGACATATCAGCTCCACCTAGTGTATATCTACGCATTCAAAATATTGCAACAGTACTGTAGATAGAAAACTGTCACAGATATAGACCATACACAAACGATTCAATGATTCCTGATTTATAAGCTATAATGATCTTTGACCTCTGACTCTGACACATCGTCTCCTCTTAGTGCATCCACTCACCAGAAAACTGTCACATATAAAGACCGGACACGAATGGTTCAATGATTTCCTGATTTATAAGCTAGTGATCTTTGAACTCTGACCTCTATTTTGGTATGCTTTTACCCACATCGTCTCCTCTTAGTGTACCGGTATCCAATTAATTACAATTGATTGCAGACAGAAAACTGTCACATATAAAGATCAAACACGAACAGATCACTGATTTCTTGATTTATAAGTTAGTGATCTTTGACCTCTGACCTCTATTTTGGTATGCGATACATCGTCTCGCCATATTGTATCCACACAAAAAATTGTAGCGAGAAAACTGACAGATATAGACCCGACATAAAGGACTCACTATCGAATAATACACATAATAAGGAAAAGGTTTGGGGGGGGGGGGGAGGCCCTAAAATTGCAAAAGCAGACAGCAACAGACTGAAAATCTAACCAGGTCATCTATGAGGGGATTTGAAGAAAGAACATGTACAAGATTTCACTGCTATATGGTGAATACTATTTGTATCGTACCGACAGGTGTATACAAACAAATTCACATCATCAGCAGAGGGCATACAAATCTATTGATTACATTAATAATTTGATAGTACTTACAACTGGTTTGTGAGGGTTGTCTGCCCCGAGTTTCTGAAAAAGACAACAGATGTTATTTTGATGATTTACTTTTGAACAATGAAAACAAAATACCCCGAATATATCACAGAACTAAATTTCTGTGCAAATGTTTGAAACAAGTCAGGAGTAAATCAACACAACATGAGCAGCAAATGACCAAATATCAGTTACAAATAGAAGAGTTAATATCACAGAGTGGAGACAGCAGAATTTTTATTGTTTTCTTTAGTGTGTGGAAGGCCATAAATGTCTTCCATATATTGGGCTTGATTGTCCTGGATGGTTAAAAATTAGCCACTACGGTAATCAGGAAGTGAAATTTCCCAAATGAAATCTGGGGCTGACCACATTTTCCTACGAAGAAGGCTCTCATTTGCAAATTGTCCGGTAATGAGTGAGTGAGTGAGTGAGTCCATCCGAATCCTTTCGTCGGCAAAATAAGGAGAACCGTTGACATTAGAACCTTGATTTTTGGCATGAACGTGCATTAGGGGGCTGTTACCAGCAAGTTCTGAGCTGAACTATTTTTGATGAAAATTTGACCCACTTAGGTGACCTATAACATTACGCTTGGACCCCCCCAAGTCATCTTCCTCACCCTACTTCGTAGATCCTGTGACGTTAGTCACACTACTCATGTACTAGAACAGGACGTTGATAAAATGTTTCAAAATCATGCATATAAATCCTTTATTTCTTTGCTATTTTTGTGATTGGCTGATCAAATTCATTACAACTACCAATTGATATTTTGTCTCCAAAATTGGGGGTGATTGAATTTTGATAGGGGGATTGAATTATTAGAGGGATTACCGTAAATAGGTAAACATTGTGTTTTTATCTACCTCAAGCTCCTGGAATGTAATAAGTTCGACGCCCATCTCTTTGGCCTGTTTCGTGTTCTCTTCGTTGGGCTCCTCCATTATCACCATTGTTTTCAAGGAGGGGAGTGATGTTTTGTCCGCTAACAGATTCTTCACTTTCGAGTTGTTGTCGCAAATCACAATGCTGATTTCAGCTGAAACAGAAGAATTTCTTCATGACGAGGACAGCTGAAGATATTAAATATTGTACAGTATTCCTAGATTTGTACACATGTTTTCTCCATTTTCTCCCATTCTGATAGGATACATGGGATCAAGATCGAAAACATGCAAAGCACAACACTGACGTTTTGCACCTTAATACACAAGCCTACTTCTCCATTTACCCTTCGAATTAGCCTGGATATATTAGCCCATCCGTAGTGTTCAGAAGAATTTATAAATAGCCACAAAACCTCATTGACCTCGACTTTGAAGTTCAAGTTTGTAGATGACATTTAAACCTCGGATTTTAAATGCTTTAGGTGGTTCGGTCTATCATGGCTACCTCGAAGTGTGAACAGAAAATCGGCCTGTGCATGAAGAGGAGGTATCTTAAAAATAAAATCAACTGAAAGTACCCTTGCCTATTAGATCATGAATCTACATAATGTATATTCTCTGGAAATTCTTGTAGTACTTTGAAATGTAGTGTAAAGCCTGTTTTCAGCATGTCTCATAACTCTGCTCACCTTGATTCATGATAAAGTTACAGGCCTCTTTACCCAGTGTGTCATAGAGTGGCACTAACACCATGGAATACATGTAACAGCCTTGTTCTGTGATCACATACTGAAAAGAAACACGCGTCAATCAGAGATAAGAGCAAATGTTGACTTGAGTACATTTAATATCGATTTCAACGATCTTTCAGCCACATCAAAAAGTTTGGGTCCCATTACTTTTCACACCCGGGACCCCATGGGTAGGGTCCTGTCTTTTTTACACCCAGGAACTCCACCAGTGCCCCAGTTAGTTGCCTCTTAAGACAAGCTGTCTGAGGAGCCGAGCCCTTAAATTCCTTCCACGACATGCGATGTGCACAACGACACTACAGGGCCAGCAAATGTTGATCTTAGCATACATTTATCTCCAAAATACATAGGGTTGTGCGGTGGAGTACTACTTCATTTTCCAGATGGAGGGTGGGCGAGGGGAAACTTATTTTCGGGGTACATATTAAGGATGTAAGAATATTTGTGTCCGCTCTTCGATCTGGCCTTCAGCCCTAGGGATACAGGCCACCCTCCCAGACTAATCAGATTCTCTGACAGATAACATCAGCAGGTGAGTGACATTAACAGCTGACCTCTTCCAATTTGTTTCGCTTCTCCTGTCTAATACTAAAATTAATTTATTTGTATTACATTCCTAGTATGCTGTTTAATAACAGTCTAACACATTACTCAACAAACACCTGTGGTGCCATGCTGTAACTGAATTAGATGGGGAGAGTTTAATCGTGCTAATAAAGACAAGAACTTGTATGCCGGAAACTCCTTGAGCATATTCCCCCCATTATCAGCTATGGGAGTGATACGATCATAATATTAATCACTTACCTCGGGTCTGTTTTGTGAGTATATACCGATGTTTGTGGTGTTTATGGGGTTCTGGCCTTTCTTTATCAACCCAGCTCCAGCATTAGCTGCTCTTGTTAATGCCTAGATAAACATAATGATATTCATTATTGTTTACGCCAAACTATTACGCAATAGCAATGTTGGATGCCATTTTTTTTCAGCCAACATAAAATCATTTTATTTGCATTGGACTATTACCTCAAACCACAAATAACAGAATACCATCTCAGAGATGCAATTGTCCAGTCTAGTACAGAGTAACATTCAGGTAAAATCTTCTATTTTAACTCCATTTTGTGCAATATTTTATCTTGCACAAAATAGAGTAAAAATAAGGAATTTTATCCGTGATTACTATTTGAATAATGTGACTTGTCCCTTTCTTACTACAATGACTTGGTTCAATACCAACCTAGACAAAAAAATGCCAGGCATTACTGAAATGTACAAGCGAGAGACAAGTCCAAAGCCGGACAGTTGTGGACATGCAAAGGCTGGAAGTTTAATTGTCCCAAAAAGCTTAGTAATAATATCAATGGATCAGTTGCGCATTATTGAGAAAACAAGGAAAAGTCTTTCAATAACCCGTGACTTCAGCTGACCAGCTACTGGGCTGTATAATTTCACTTTGCCCTCTCTGTTAACCAAGAAGGCTATTTTGAATTGGTGATAATTGACATAATTTGAAACCTATACACTATATTTTCTCACGATTCCAAAGTATAGGACATAAAATTATGTCAGTTATCACCAGTTCAAAAATAGTCTCCTGTGTTAAAAGATAGGGCGAAGTGAAATTATACAACCCAACAGCTGACCAGCCAAAGTCACAAGTCAGTGAACAGACAGGCTCTTGCTTTGTTCTCTCAATAATGGGCAACTGAACTATTACGCAAAATTGCCATCTCCATGCTTTCACCCATGCCAGTTTCTACTGAACAAAATCACTCTACATTGATCAAACTCCAAATTGATCATCAAATAGTTATTTGAGGCTGGAAATGGCGACAACCAGCAAGCCAGACAACTGTTGAACAACTAAGACCTACATGTTTCTTTTTCTCAAGTCTAGGTGTGTTATCTTGAGCTATATTAGTGATCTGAAGTCGCTTGATTTGAGAATAGACTTTGGAAGAAATTGCGAATTTGCTTTGTTGTACATTTGAACATCCTGTTTCTGTTCTGACTTAAATGTTGATCAAATATTCCCTTTGAAATGTAATGCCTTGAAGAGGCGGTAGAATGAAGTTTTCCAGATATCTTGACATTGACACCTAACAGAGTATACTGAGCAGATAACTTGTGAAGAATTGTTGTTGTTATTGTTGTTGTTGTAGGAGGAGGAGCTAAGACATCAGCTGGGAGTGATGACCTGTTCATTGACAGATGTAGAGATACATCAGGTATATCCTCATTAATCAATCATTCCTGCTTTGTTATTGATCTGACTTCTTCATCATTTATGTTCTGTCTGTCATGTCAGTGTTACATGTATATTATTCCATAATTATGTCATGGATTAATACCTATATAACTGGACAGATACAACTGTCATTATTATAGAATATTCATGGAGACCCAAATGTAGATTTGCAGAACCAATGCTACATGATTCAATATTACAGGGATCACATGGTGTGTGAATTAGAATCAACTAGTAACCATGGGTGAAAATCATGTCAATTATTTTTCATGTACAGTGAGAGCTGTGATATGGACCAAACTTGAGACCATATCATGAGATCTGTTAGGACAAGCTTCTCTATATGTAGAGACTTGAGTCGATATAGCGATGGACTTTTATAGGAACTCCAGTACATCATGGAATATCTTACAGTTTAGGAACAGTTTGATTGGTCAATTCAAAGTTTCATAACAAAAGCCCAAAGATCAGGAAATAGTTGAGAAACCTGATTCAGTGTTATAACTCCAATTCAGGGCTCTGGAATGTGACGAAGTTTCATGTATGCTACCAAGCCCTGGGAACCATATATTCATTTTGGGATCAATCTAATTAAAATTAAATCCTATCTGCTCCCCCTTTTGGATATGTCACTTGTGAGATTCAACCGGCTTGCACTAACGCGCGTGTCGATCAATCCCTAGAGCTCTTCATAGTGCTTTGAATGGAACATAATGGTAGGGGCTTCTTGGTTGGCTCAGCCAAACAGACGACAAGCTTTCGGGGTATCTTCTGATGTTGCCACGCTCCCACCAAATCGGCACCATACTGCGGGGTAGAAGTATGGACTGGTCCTTGGCATAAACCTTGGATTAAAGCGGATACGATGACCAACCCCCATACCCGACCGCAAATAAAGTAGTTAAAATGTGGCCGTGATGTCATAAGACTATTAAATATTCATGACCTGGGCGCTCTGAACACCAAATTCAATTGAATCAGTAAGATCCTATTCCTACATAGCGACATATACAATGGAGGAGCATTAATAGGATATTAATTTATTAAAATTGTTTGGGTTGTGACCTCTCCAGTTCTAGATCATCAAGATGGAACAAAAATCCTGTTGAATTGAGGTCAAAAGGTCAAGGGTCAATAAATTCCCAAACATGGCGATGCTGTATTGTAATTTGTAGGAAAGCTAATTGTTAGAATTTATTTTCTCTTTGCTTTTTGGGCATATATTAAAGCCAATATTGGCTCTTGTTAAATAATCATGGATTTAATGAGTAAATTATTGATACAAACTTACTGCTTCTGTTATTCTAGGTATTCTCCTTCGCAATAATTACATGTATCTCACTTGTTGCTCAGTGGAAGTATAAATATTTAAACCTTGATTTGTTATTTATTCAGCCATCAAAATAATGGGCCAATTGGTGTGAAATTGGCCCAAATCAACCACGTCTCCTTTTGGATACCACATTAAGAGCTGATGAACATTTCTGAAATATTGAAAATATTAATTTGAATTTGAAAAAATGGTTGAAAGAATAAGGATATCTGTATGCTCACTATTTGACTTATTTCAGACCAGGGGACAACAGAGAAAGTATAGAGCTAACAGTGATCAACAGGTCTAATGAATCTAGTGACACCCCACCAGTTCAGTGTAGTTCACGGACATCCTTAACGGACAAGCCAGGGGAGGACCGGAAAAGCACTGATACTGACAAACCTGGACAGGGTATTTTCATTTTGCATCAATATTCTTCCATCAGTTGTACTTGTATAAATTCACTCAACTGATGGTTACTTGTCATTGGTGCTGTACATATCATATTATGCTTCATCCCCTATAGTACTGTTTCCCTTACTTGATAGGATTTGCGCCGCCGCAATTAGAATACCTGCTGCAGCAAAAATTCTTGTCACATTAAAATATTCCCCATTAAACACACGGTTAAAGCTGATTGCTATGGCCTGATTTGGTTAGAGTTGGGCCTTGTGTTTTAAATTTGTTAGTTCATTGATTATTAAAAAACAAGTTGATAGGGGAAAACATTGAAATTACAAAAAAGAACAAAAACCTCTTCAGGGCACGGGAGAAACGTAATTAATGTCAGTGTCATGTTAAAATGTATCCACAGCATTTTTGAATAGAAACATTTCCTAACCAAATCGTACTAAAGCTGTACACGAGAAATGCAGAAAATCAAACATTTTCAACTGACCCCGACTAGGATCGAACCCACAATCTTACCTTCTGCTGTACTGTCCACCGTTTATGCCTTTACCCACTGCACCACCGATTTGCTGGCTGAATCCCCGTTCAGAATTTATAGTCTTTACTATTCCTTTAGTTTCATATATAGGTCAATCGAACTCTGTGGAATGCCGGACTCTGAGGACTTCCATAGCTGTGGAAGCGCCCATAGTCCGCCAGATGCCATGGTCCGGGCCCTATATATATGAGAAGGGACATTCCTGTCTAGATTTAAGTGACCCGGACACCAACGATATCAGGACCCTGGTTTCTGCTGATAGGGGGACAACTGTTTCCGAGGGAGGACTTACCCAGATCCAGATACCATGGTCCCCGGACCCTCATATCTGGCGGACCACGGTTGCTTCTACACCGGGTTAAGCGGAATTAGACGCAAGTTTTGAAACGTAACGCCATCGATCTTGCACGCTACGCTCGTATTTTGCTATCAGCATGCGATATGTATCGCCGAATTTGCGCAACTTTGAGTGGATACGCTTGGTGGTATAGCCCTGTTTTTATAAGTTTCTACAATACAATTACATATGCTACTGGCGATTTTTGCGATAGTATTTGAAGGATTATAATTTGTTTCTTAAGTTTTTGGTTTCTGAGGTCAGGGGTATGCGCGGTCGTATACTGAAGCCCATAATGCTCTTAATACGTTGTACTCGGAAGTTCAGAAACACAGCAATATAGAAATATGTTTTAGTAACATGTTATATAAGTCGACTCTATGCCGAAATTTTAAATAGTGACTTCAGTATGTGCTAAACTTGCGCAGAAAACCTTGTGTTTCAAAACAAGTGTTTTTGAAAAGAGTTTTTTTGTTATTGGCATGTCTATGTGATGAGATCGACGATTCACGGTTATATTACAGTGGAATACTTAGTGGATCTATCTAACACGCCCAGCAGTACACACACCTTGTATGGTGTTCTATTTGTGCCAAGTTTCCGTCGCCTTTTCAAAACGCGACGTCGCCTTTTGAAACGCGACGTCGTGTTTCGAAACAAAAACATCTCGGCAAAAACATAGGAAAGAAACGCGACGTCGCGTTTTAAAAGGCGACGTCGTGTTTTCCAAAAGGCGACGTCGTGTTTTAAAAACGCGACGTCGCGTTTCGAAACACGACGTCGCGTTTCAAAAGGCGACGTCGCGTTTTTAAAAGGCGACGGAAACTTGGCACAAATAGAACACCATAACCTTGCGTACAGTACTGTGTGCTACTACTGAAGATCCTAAATCTATTGGCCAAGGAGGTCGAACAGGCTATGTCATTCGAATACACAATACCATCAATCATAACTAAAATATGTCAGGATATTGTGTAGTTTTGATTATATCATCCAATGAAAACCCCAGACCGGCTGTTTATATGTAAATATAAATATTACCAGGTGCTGGTTAATGAGTTGTGTATAGCTATTCCGCCCGCTTCTGGCTTATTCCTCCGCTGGAAGTACTTTGGAAACTATATTCAACAAGCACAAGGAGTTTTTCAAGGAAAGAGGCATTTTCCTCCTGGTAACGATATACGAAAATTGTACTGGACTCTCAGAATGCGTAAAACACCACACAAACCTAGAATTATAGCTGGTTCCAAAAGTTGTACAACTAAACTTCTGTCCACTTTGTTGAAGTTCTGCAGGCAGTAAAATCATTTGGGGGAATTATTGTGCGGCCATTTCAAGAAATTCAGATGTCGAATGGATGTGGATACTTGAAGACTCAAACCGTCTTACCAGATGCAAAGGACTATAGAAACGTATCAACCTGGATTTCTCGACTGTCTACACTACTACTCTTCCCCAGGGCGTCATTGAACACTTTCGTTCACAATAAAATCGATGTTCAATAAAACTGGTCATTGTTATGTTCGTGCCAGAAGTCACAAGTCTTCCTCCAGTCCTAGTGCACGTAAAAATTACCATTTCCTGGGGTGAAGATTTGGTACGGCGTATTGTCCAACCACTGAACATGTCTGAATATGAAATGATTTTTGAGAGAGAAAGAATAATTTGGTTTTCAGCGGGATTCGAACCCACGCCCCAGCTAAAGGTGCTGATGCTCTACCGACTGAGCTATATATGATGGCCCACAGGTATTAATTACATATTTGGATTGTTCCTGTTGTGACTGAGAAGGAACGGACTTTGAAATGGTTATTTTTTTAAAAATTCTTCATGTGGGCGTATTCATACGACAGCAGATATAGATCGGCCAGGGGTGGAACACAATTTGTATCCATTGTGATACTTATATACGCTGTTGGAATATGGTTTCGCCGAAAACCCCATAGATGTTGTTAACGAGAAATCCAAACAATTCTTTAAAAAAACCCACTCCAAGAATGTTAATATGAAAGGAACTTGTAGAGAGAAGAATATTCTTTCTCTCTTAACTTCATTTCATATTCATATATGCTCAGTGGCGGGCAATCCGCAATAACAAATCCTTACTTCTTCATATTAAAGCCATTTGCACATATTGCAACACTGAGACAGAAGGTTGGTAATCATAGACGATGCCATCGCACTGGATAATCCCTATATTAACGACGCTGTGAAGGATATATACCCACCCTTCACTGGATTGGAAAGAAACTACTGATATCCATACCTTTACAAGAATGATCCGGGATTGCTCTCACGTAGACTCTAACACATTATCAAATCGGAAAGACTTTTATTTTATTTTATTTTATTTTATAGTGATTAAAACAAATTTTATAGAATCTGGTTTTTTTCCATTTTTTTCCACCTCTTGCATATCGCTCCAATTTATGTCCTCTATCTTTTCATTCGAGATAAATCCAGGTTTGATTTCTGTGTCGTAAAAAGTGTTTGTTTTTGGTGACAGTCCGCTTCAATAATTAGCAAATTGTTAAGTTTATGTATATGGTTTCTATACATTCTACCATCATTAATCAAGCATATCATGTATATAAACAAGCGTCAGATCTGACATTCATTAGACAGCCGTTGTCCATGAAGAAGTCCAAGCTAGGGCTCTTTCCGCTTCGGGTTTCATTGCATGAACCATTCCTGCTTGATTCCAGAACAGCTAATTCTCTCTACTGAGAATATCCTGTTTATTTCGATGAAACTATCAAAGTGACTGCATATATTCTGTACGTATGACCTAAATAACCCATCTTGAGTTAGTGTTGGTTCTAGGTTGGTCGGTAACCTAACATTAGCTGCCGTAGGCTCAACCAACACGATGATCGTTGCTGTGCTATCTGGGAGATTACATGCTATATTGCGTCGGCTTTGCCTTCATTAGTTTCGAAGATATGGAGTGATAATGAAAGGATAGGAACGGATGGGCAGACAGATGCCAACAACAATACCCCTGAGCCGGACAATTTGATTGAGGGGTAAAAAGACGTGTAAATCTATCCAAGTCTTGGGTTTTCGATTGGCATTAATTTCTCATTACCTCTGGCTTGATCAATTACGCCAGGGAAAGGGGATTCGTCTCGCTCGAGGTAGCAGAATTTTCTTGCCTTAAGCAAACTTTTAATAGATCATCCTCCGAAACACGAATAGAAATAACACAAATCACTAATATATGTACAAGTTCACTTCACAGCAGAAAGCATATTATACACATTTACTAAAACTACATTCACCTCAAAACTGTAATTGGGAACACTACTGTACAGTACTTCAGCTGTGCGATATTAATCACTATTTCGCCCTGTTTACTGATTTGGCCTATTTGGGCGGCATTTCGCTAAGATATGTTTTCTGGAATTGCTTCTTTCTAAACGGTGGTTTGCGCCTAAAATCCTTATCATTCTATAAAACCCATTTCTTGCGTGTTTGGTCCACCAATGTTGTTTATCTCACCAAGGATGCCCGCCAAATTTCTGGACTTGCTAGTCAGCATTTTGGTTCGAGGCTTGACCGGGTTCGAGAACTTGGCTCGTGGCTCTGCAAATCCGCGCACAACTTTTCTGTCCTCATTTAAGCTATTTCGCTGGTCATTTTCCCATATGGATCATATTACAAATTAAATTATTGTAAAATCATATGGAATAAGAATACTGATCAGGAAAAGTAGGCTATGTTTATGTATACTGATTGTTTTCTTTGAATTTGGTGCTTTGGATTATGGACGCGGAAATTCTTCAGTTTACGAATAGCTGTACAAATCAACATTTTTGTGACTCATTTGTTTCTGTTATTGCGTGATTATTTCTGTTATTGCGCGATCACGACAGTCATGCCATTATAGCAGGGTGATTATCATAGAATAAATTATGCAATAAATTATATAAATCATATTCTGTCGTAGTTCCCACCTCGTGCTATAGTAAATACCGTAGCCTGTTGCTCACACTGTTCAACTAGATCGAACCCGTCGATTCAAGAGGAAACCAGTCTCGCAGTTCTTTAGTGACGAGCTGCTTTATCAGTATCGTTCGACCATTTACATGCCCGGGTTCTCCACCATATGGGCTTTTCGTTTGATATCCATTTCTCATTACATCTGGCTTGTCATTTACGCCAGGGAAAGGGGATTCGACTTGCTCTAGGGAGCAAAATGTTCTTGCCTTAAGCAAACTTATTTCAATAGATCATCCCTTCAAACACGTACGAAAAAAGTTATATCACAGAATTGGAGCGATATGCAAGAGGTACGAAATACTGACGACTTCCGGCGACCAAAAAGCAACCATATCACTTTACAGAAAAGCATCCCTCGATACCTCAAATTCGGACCTGAGAATACAGTGGCTTCTCGGACGTAGCCTTAGTATCTCAGCCGGACTTTTATTGCAGCTGTTCAGTTAGAGACCATGATACCTGTTTAAGCCGATCGGGAGCCGATCAGCTCAAACAAATAACATAACGGATGTTAATGGATAAGCATCGTGGACGTCTGATGGAGTAAACGCCTCAACATGGGTAAACCTGGTAATTGCAAAAATATCCAGAAAAAAATAACCTGTAATCCCCCACCAATACAATAAACCTGCATATATTTGTCGAATGACATGTACAGAGGGCGGATCTCGGGGACTAACAGTCCCATATACAGGTAATAAATTGGAGCGATATGAAAGAGGTGAGAAAAATTGACGACGTCTGGCGACTAAAAGCCGTAATATGACTTTACAGTAAAGCATCCCTCGAATACGGTGGATTCTCGGGTGTAGCCTTAGTATCTCAGCCGCGCTTTTATTGCGGCTGTTCATGAAAGACAAATTCAGAACGACAAATTACTAATATATGTACGAATTTACTTAGCAACAGATACCAAATTATACACATTTATTAAAACTACTTTCACTTCAAAACTCTTCCATCTAATTGGAAATAGTACTGTACAATACTAATGCCGTGCGATATTAATAACTTTTTCTCCAGTTTACTGATTTGACTTATTTGGACTGCATTACACTAAGATATGTTTTCTCAGATACCTTCTTTGTAAACGATGGTTTGCGCCTAAAATTTTAATAATTCTGTAAAGCCCTCTCATATTTACATATTTCTTGTGAGTTTGGTCTATTAATATTTTTATTTCGCCAAGGACGCATGTAAAATTTTCTGGACTTGCCATTCAAGATTTTACATATTGCCCGCGTTTTGGTTCGAGACCTTGGCGGGGTTCTAAAACTTCTTGTCAGCGTCGTGGTTCAGCAAATCCGCGCACAACTTTTCCCTCTTTATTTTTATACTATTCCGCTTAAGTTAATTTCTCATATGGGTCATACGACAAATTATTCTTAAATCATTAAGAATACTGATCAGCGATAACGGATTTCATATTTGTGAAACATCATGCAATCTTGCCGGCATCATTGAAAACTGATGACCGCTTCTCTCTTGCAGGAAAGTCGCCTATGTTTATGTATACTGTGATTGTTTCTCTTTGAATTTGGTGCTAATACTGTTATATGAAATAGGTATTTTGATTATGGACGCGGAAATTGGGAAAATGGACGGCTGAATATTGAATGACGGACTAGACGCTTGTATCATTATTTGTTTATTTCTGATTGTTTGATAAAGACGAAACTATCCATTATTCGTTCTGAGTGAGTTCAAATAATTTACACTTGAGTTCACGCCTTCCAGCTTAACCCTACCTGGCCTGGGGGGAGGGGGAGGGGGAGGGGGGCAAAATGGCCCCCCTACCAAAATTTCTGCGCTATCTCCAGAACGACAAAAAATAGAGAGCCTGAAACTCCACGGCTTCATAGTTTATCATATTGGGGTCATTTTAAGCCTATTTGCATGATCCCCGAGGAGAGGATCATGGGAAAATTCAAGATGGCGGCCAGGTGGGGTCCCCGAAAAGTGATGTTTTTGTCATATTTCTTCAAAATTTCTGCTTTTCTGCGATGAAAAGTGGGCAAAAACTATTTTATTTCACATCACATTAATATTTACTAATTATCATGCTGTTTTTGCGGAGAAATTGCATAAATAAAAAATTCGGAAAATCAGATCGAAAAATCGACCAAAAAATGACGTTTTTGCAAATGACGTCACTGTGACGTCATCAAAGCGGCCATCTTGGATTGTTTTTTGCATTTTCTGGTAGAGCTTGACCCAAGAGTATAGTGTGGTAAGTTTCAGCCCCCTAGCTCAAGGAGTAAGAAAAATAATTAGGGGGGGGCGCCCCCCCCCCCCCCAGGCCACGACAGGTCCCAAAAAGCCCAGGCCAGATAGGGTTAGGGCAGCATGTTTTGTACCATGTTTGTCTGGCACAGGAGGTAGATTAAAGTGCCAAACAAATTAGGCTCTCTGACGATCCATTGTGATCAGTGTCTGTAGAGCTTAATTTTCAAAATTCGAAATTCATTTTTTTTTGTAGTTTTGGTTAGGTTTTTGTTAGGGTTAGGGTTTTGCTAGGAGGGTATGTTTGTTTGGGTCATCGTCGCTGTGTGACCAATAAGGTTAGGTGCGACGTTAAATTTCAAACAACCAACCAACCAACCACTTGAGTTCACATAGTTTTACGTCTGGCGTCTTCATGGTGACCTATGCATAGATTGCTTTGTTTTAGACCTGCTGTTCTTTCCCGTTAAACATTACATCTTTACCGACATTATTTAGATTGTATCTTTCAGATAGTTATTCTTCTCTCTCTCTCTCCGTGTTCTGATGTACATTTTCCGGTGTATAATTTTATCTATTTAAATTAGTTATTTCTTTCTTATGGCATTAAGAATACTGATCAGCGGTTCGGATTTGATATTTTTGGAACATCATGATGTCTTGCAGGAATCATTAAAAATTGCTGACCGCTTCTCTCTTGCAGAAAACTAGCGTAGTTTTATGTATACTATGATTTATTCTTTTAATTTGACGATAGTGCAATATTATATTAATTAGATCGGACGCGGAAATTCTTTAATGGACGAGGGCTGAATATTGAATGACGGACTACACGCTTGTATTAGTTTGTGTGTAAACCCTATTTCATTTCTGAGTCATTGGTTCTACATGTGGGATGGTTGTACAAATCAATATCTTTAGGAGTCCGTTGCCCTTGTTGTCATAATATGAACACAACCATGCCCTTATGGCAGGGTCTGATGATCATGCAATAAATTATGTAATGAGTAAAATAAATCATACTCTGTCGCAGATGCCGCCTCGTGCTATATTAATTACCGTACCCTGACACACTCATTAGTTAAATATACCGAGCCCCTCCATCTAAGTGGAAGCCGTTCTGTCAGTTCTTTGGTGACGAGCTTATTGGTCAGCATCAATAGACCCTTTACAAAGCATATTTTTGGACTTTGTCAACCATTCACAATTTCCTCAAAATAGCTCTTCAGTAGCATTTCAGGACTACCATGTTCTATTTGTCAGTATTTTCAAAATATTCAGTTTTGACAAGAAGTTATTCCTCGTTAGTTATGAATACATATGATATCATATGATAAATTTTTTTGGAGAACTTAAGACCGTGAAATTAATTTCAAACAAGTGATTACTACCTAAAACGAGACCTACCTTGTGTACCAAAAATTTAGCCAGTTCAGAAATGTTTTTAAACCTGTGTTTATCCAAATACAGAAGAGTTACCGCAAGCTGGGTGGATTCTGACGGTTTTTCTTACCGATACCTTTTATTCTCCATCGAAAATTGACCATATCTAGCAAAGATCTTAAATGGGCTATAGCAAATAAGACATGCAATTTTCTTCCATATCAGATTATTATTATTAATTTGCGCTAATCACGGCCAAAGTTTGTCAGAAGTATCTCGCTGGGTGAGGAGAATTCGTACACGTGTTGTTTTAGCGAGAGTAATCGAGAAGGTGCCTTCAAAGGAGCGTTTTCGGACACCTGGGAACTACTTAGAACACTTTAGAAAGCATATGAACTGTTTTTACTATAGATTCTGAGCAACAAGGAGGTATCTCTTGACATGCCAAAATATGATTTTGTTTGCGTTTTAGGCCCTATAGACTAACGATTGGTGAATAATTCCGTTCTAAAAGCCCTTCAATGCTGGCACCAACATTCCCGAGGCAGTAATTAAACGCAACATTAAAAGGGTAGTGTACGATGATGCCGGAGTACTGACAAGAAGTAATATGACCCCACAGACAAATATACCGACTGCATATTACTAAAACATCAGAAGAACCAAAAGTGATCCCTGTGATGATTTGTATCTCAGCCACGCTTTGATTGAAGCTGTTCATGTGGACATATTGAATTAACATGACCAAACGGCCCCTAGCCCCGGCTAGAGCGGTATTGGATACAAATATTTCACAGCGCTGATGTAATAGCCCTATCAAGTCATCTGTTGAAAAATGATGAACTATGTGACCGTCAGATTGTAAAAACTGCCCAAACGAGAGAGTATATTTATTGAATACAAGTTCGTATTCGGCACAACTGTCTGTGAGATCCGACGCCAACCAAGCAAAGCTCATCGTGGTACCCTAAATAACATTTCTCGTTTTTTTAGCATGTCCGAATCCAGCCCACTTTTGAGAACTTTTAAGAAAATGAGAAAAATAAATATCTTACGAAAGAAAAGGACTGAACTTTGTAGTGTTATTATGTTGCACATGAACATGACTCTAAGATATATAGAGGAAAACACCACTGGTTTTTGATGTTTCACCACGTACAGAAGTTTTGAAGAAAATAAAACGTGAAAAGTACCCACATACATTAGTGCTCATAGGTCTAGGCTGATCAGCAAAATAAGGCATTTCCGAGAAGACCAAAATATTCGAAAGACATTCATATTTTGTGAGAAATTGTCACTTTTGTATGTTTCCCATGCCTCTGGTTGAATCCACAAGCTATCCGGTATGCAGACATATTGTACAACAGCAGCCTGAAAAATGTCATGAAATGATTAGTTTTATTGCAAGGGGACGTTACAACAAAATCAACACATACCTGTCACGATGAAATGGAAATAGATATTGGATATTTCAGTCAATTCGAACATTATTAATATGAAAAGAATGCAAATATTTTGAGTCATCTTGAATCCAAGCTCCTTGGCTACACTGTATGCCAATTTTCGGAAGAATCATGGCCAATTGGCTAATTAGCTAAAGACCCACATAATTAAATTGAGCAGAATGCAGCGATTCGACGGTCATACTATAATTACCACAACTTACCACAACGTACCACAACATACGACAACGGACGCCCAAAAGTTCACAATGGGCTCACAACATACACAACATAGGACCCAAAATGGTGAGTGAGTGAGTGATTGAATAGAATTTAACGTCGCTTTCAACACTATTTCAGCTATATCACGACGAACCAACTAAGCACCACCCAGCCCAGTTGTGTTCCTGCTACTTCAAAGAAGAAATCTTTGAAGCAGCATGGAACCAGACACCCTCCATCCACCCTATAAAACACTGAGGACAGCTCACAAGACACAGACAGGACGCTTACATTGTGCAATAAAGACAAGTGATATTACAGTGCTAGACATCACATTATCAAGTTCTCAGCAAAATGCATTGAAGCAACAGAAACCTGAACCCACCAAACCACCCGCCTCAAAATGGTGATATCCCAGGCCATACTGGAGAGCACGTATACAGGTTTTTGGAGGACATATTGCACATTTCCACAAGCTAATCTGTTAAGAGCTAATTAATATACAGAGGATATAGAAAAAAAAATTCGTTCAAATTCGTTTCAACGAAACAGCAGTTAACACAATATATTGGACGTTTAGGCAAACTGACTAAAAAAATGTATAAAAAATCTCAGATTTATACTACTTGACAATGAATTTAATCGTGATGATGTAAACGTATATAACATATATATCTTTGAAAAGCAGCAGCAAGGGAGATGGAAGCAGGTATGATTAACTACCACACAGGGTGGAACACTTGTGTCACCTGAAAACTTGAAGAGAAAGGCAGCTCACAAACATTTGGTCATGAAAACTGATTAAATGTCCTGGTGACTGGGAAGAGAGGGTGGCATTTTTTGTTCATCCTCGACTTTCGGGACTGTACCACATGAAAACTCGAATGTCCATGAAGAGAAAGTCAGATCACAAACGTTTAACGTGAAAAGGGGCCATTCAACTATTACGTACGCAAAAAAAAGTTTTTATCCCATACGCAAAATTTAACCCATCGTACATGGAAAAAATCCTGATTTTTAGACTCCTCCCTCCCCCCCCCCCCCTTCGCTGCGTACATAATACTTGAATACTCCCAAAATGAAACTGATCGCAGAAGTGAGACAGCCAACCACCATCACTCGTTTGGGCGAATATCTGCTTCGTAATCCGTCCACAAACCAAATGCGCTACAGTTAATTACCTTGCTACTTCATGATCTTGTCTGCTATGCAAATGAGCATTACAGATCATATCAATAAACCATTCAATCATCATTAATTATTACTGTATGTATATGAGTATACATGAATATACCATAAAGTGTCCTGATTTTACAAGTTTTACAAAAGACGTGTTATAAATTAACGGACACAGAGACTCAAGACATACAAAAATACATAGCTATTTTACACAGTCATTGTAACATTCCAAGATAAGCGATGACAAGAAACAATTCAACAGAACAGGGTGATAGCAATACTAATAACCCTATAAGAACAGTATGGTGCATTTAGATTGGATGCAGGATGATTATCGTTATATAATGGTGATTAATTAATGACGATTGATTTGTGCTACAAATGAGTGTCGGCTATGGAGATTCTCCTCATTTCAAAATTACTCAGTTTACTCGACACCTCTGATAAATTGTCAACATCCAGAGTTCGAGATGTTTCACTTGGTGTGAATGTACCCCCTGTCTTTAGGGCAAATATAAGATCATCAAAGTCCGAGTCAGGATCATTTGGTTGTCTGACCAGGACTGGTGGCGTAACGTAAATGTTACTATTGGAGGGAAGAGCGCGTCTCACTTTCATCTGTGCACTCGGTGTGATAGAATCTCGCTCCCAGCTCTGGAAAACAAGTGATAAAAGACCGATATTATAAACATATCTAGGCTACACTATGATGTTATAACAAGTTCTGATAACTATCCTGATATTATATAATTTTTCGGCTCACCAACAGCAATGTCAATGCCAGTTGTCTGTCAATTGGTGACCGATTAAAATATTGAAATATTTTTAAAATACACGGAGATGTTCATATAGGCGAGAATACCCCAATTCAGACCTGCACAATGCATACAATTTTTTTATATAATGCTGTCTTGTCCATAACACGACAGTCACTATGTCTACGACAGTCATACACATATTTTATCCCAAACCTGAGCTCAATTCACATCAAACTATAACTCGTGAACTGTCGTTATCTGTGTGATTTTATGGTTTTGATGTTTGACTGTGATCTTTAGAAATACATAGTTTTTCCCATTTCCCAAAATTGGGTCATGTGTATAGGTTGTGTTACGTGTAATGCTTTATTTATCTTTCAGTCGTAACAGGATGAAATGTACGAAGTACAATAATTTAATAATTTATTCCATTAATTAATTTGGTGCTTCAGAGAAAATTTTAATGAAAACCAGAGCGTCTGAAGTCCGACGACGTTGAAACTACTGATTTGGCTTGGAACCTTACCATTCTACCCACCATGGAAAGCAATCTCGAGTGATATCCTGTGGCAAGTTATCCACATACCAAATTTGCAAAGAATCCGTTCAGGTTTTTAAAAGTTAACGTCCAGAAGTAACTATTTTTTTTACTTGTCTCCCTGGTACTTCAGCTTGTCACCCCTATTGAAACTATTTTTCACCATATCGTCATGTATTCCAACCAGTTTCTCTATTTCTTTCAGGCATTGTAGAATTTGAACACACATGATTTTTTCTGGGGTTTTTTCTCGACCGGGAGACGTTAATGACACTGACAGATTTGTCTCCTTCCTCTAGCTCTGCATTGCCAAGATCAATGTCCTCACCTCACGATGTTGACCATCATCCGAACGCATGGCACGATCATACGTAGAAACTTCTGCTCATAGCCATGCAGTAATGGGTGATATCTGAGTATATTAGGGCGTTTCCCAAATGGACACATCCGATTGGTCCCATGAGATCCGACATCGGCGCAATCACATTCATAAAACGAAGATACACCTCCAGAAAGCGATCGATTGAAATGATCCCTTGGTGGGTCTCGAAATGCCTCCATCACAAAATAAAAATCATATCATTTTCCTGTGAACTGACGCCGATTTTATTTTTTTGAAATATGTAAGGTCGTTTGTAATACGATTTTGCTTAAGAGAAACAAAGAAGCATGCTCCATTAGAGTGAGAACTAAAATAGCTGATTCGCACAACTGCGTATTGGTCTCGCATAGAATCCCCCAGTCTTGCGCCTCTGCACTCAAGTGAAACTGACATGTCTGATGTCTGAGATGCCCAGGTCAAAATATTTAAATACAGATAATTTCATTGGCTCGTTTAAATGGGGCGGACATGTGACTTGATGCTTCAGGAACAACTTTCAAACAGGATTATGTCCCTCCAGAAATATGTCCTTTGCGGCTGATAGGTGGCGCCGTGTGAAATACATGCCGAACCATAGCGATAAGCTAAGAGTAGTTAGTGTTAAGTGAAACGTGAAATGCCTTTAGCAAGCTAAGATGGATGTTGACTTGGTGGGCTCATTTCTCTCACCAGACTGTTCCACTATTAGGGAGTTCAGTGTAACATGTCAACAAAATGTTCAATTATGAGATTAAATTTGTTGGAACGATATTTTCTTAAATATCATAACAGCAGGGGGTTTTATCCACTTTTTCATCTAGGTAACCCCGATTAAAAACTTGAATTTGAAAAATTGAGTTTTTGAGAAATTTTGAAATTGAGTTTTGCTGAATATGACACACGGGAGCACCTGATTTAAGGCTTATCGCATGGAAGCCATGTATTACATATTCCAGATCACCTCAATAACTATAGGTGTGCCGCCATAACTATTGACAGTGACAGGTGGACACTGACAGCTCCTTTCTATTGTGGAAGAAACAACTTAACTTTGTATATGTGTGAATCTGCCTTTAGACCTTGACACTCGAAAGACAGGACATTCTATAATAGGTGTACTGAAAGGTATGGTAGTGACATTTTACCTCGTTTAATAAGGAAGCCCGTGACCCCTTTATACTGGGGGCTAGAGAGGCTGGGTGAGACAAATATGGATGAGTGGCGCCCTCTCCTGGAGAACCGTTCAGTTTATAACTGGCCTGTTGTGATTGTGTACATGGCAGACATGTGATACGAAGGATGGTATACACAATTAGGGCATAGAGACCCTGAAAATATAAGCAAAAAGAGATTATTGCAAGATACCTATCACATCATTAAATATAGATATCCCCATGGAGAATCGTTACTTTTCCTTCACCGGAAGTCACCCAATATATCCATAAAACCCTACATTTATAGACAAAAGGGCATTCATATCAAAGGAGACTGAATAAAGAATCTAGAAAACTGTCATCAAGAGTTAAAAGTTCACATATGTTATCTGATGGAAAAATTTACACTTGATTTTCAGCTTACCTACACTATGCATTTGTTGTTGTTGTTGTTTTGAGGATTTGATTTGGACACATTCGCTAATTGGCATGGTGAAGGTCCCAATATATGTGACCAATTTCAAACAGTAATACACACGGGAAACATATAAACAAAGAAATCAAATGTTGACCATGTTCATTTTTTTCTAAAAGCAGATTGTGTACAATTTTGTCCGAACCCTAAAATCACACTGAAATCCATGATCTTTTTCGATTCTCTCATTATTAGAAACATGATTTAAAACCACAGCATCAATGGATATGTTTTTTTGGATGTACTCCTTTTTTCACGTAGAACTTCAATACAAGACTGTTATTTAGGGGGCTTTAACAACAACTTTTTTTGCATGTGAAAGGTAACGAAACCGTTTAATGTTGTACTGAATAATCAGATAATACAGCATAAACATACAAAAAAAATTGACGAGATGGGGTAAAAATTCAATTGAAGCATATTGCAAAGCTGTAAGAAATGGTTTAAAATTATCCACGGTAAACTACATGTATATCAACATCAACTACTAGCAAGCGATATATCCGACATTCAATATTCAGCCGTCGTCCATAAAAGAATCCACGTGTTAATAATCGAATTACCTATTTCGTATGACAGTTAGCAGCAATTCCATATGTGTATGAAATAAAAATATTAAAGCACAGCAAAGGTAAATGCTTGTATCTGTTATTCTGCACTCACCTGTATAATGTTAAATATGCAGAACAGAATGAGCATCCAGAGTTGACCATAGGCCATGTGAAGTCCGCCCCAGAGCCACGTTAGTACGATCACCGACCAGAACCCCAGTAAAAGACGCACCTCTACAACAGTAAGTGGTGGATTAACCTGTGCAGACTAGAAATATAACAGGGTATACAGCCACAGTGCTTACCATCAGCCCATGCTTTTTCAAACACCATTTATTCACTCTTCATTCTCCATGAACGGATAGCCTCCAGTTTCAGTCATCAGGTATGTACGGGCCGAACAGTATAAGGATGTCATGACGTTGTAGGGCAATGTGATTTGTGAACAGTGGACAGGGTCCGATTATGCGGTCCCGAAGGCAGTTCACATCTTGTATCTCTCTAACAAACTCATGACAGATAATGCCGTTATTGTTATCAATATGTATGAAATTCTCTTGGGTATTTATTGGCAACTCAGTAATTTTAGAAGTTTTGGCCCTAATTAAGGATCTAGTATCAGAAACAGATTTTCGTCTAATATAAAAATTCTCCATGAACGGATAGCCTCCAGTTTCAGTCATCAGGTATGTACGGGCCGAACAGTATAAGGATGTCATGACGTTGTAGGGCAATGTGATTTGTGAACAGTGGACAGGGTCCGATTATGCGGTCCCGAAGGCAGTTCACATCTTGTATCTCTCTAACAAACTCATGACAGATAATGCCGTTATTGTTATCAATATGTATGAAATTCTCTTGGGTATTTATTGGCAATGCATTCCATTACGTGACCAACAATCATTTCATTGCAGTCAGTTTTCGAAATATTAAACGCCAATCCTTTATCCAGGATATTATCCTTTGAACGGGAGTTTTGCATTAATGCAAAACAAATACAATCATGAGCTTTATGATAGGACTTAAATTTATTAAGATTGTCCAGTTACAATACCACTGCTAAGCTGTTCCTGTTGATAATCCCTCTAGGTAACTTACATTAACTTCGGTATGCCAGTTCATTAAAGTGAAATCATGGAGTTCACGGTCACTATAAGGTGTATACTTACCGCTGACATTGCGTCTGCCTCTGTATATATCATCATAGGACTTCCACTGAGGTGAAAGCTGATAGGACTGGGTAAAGACCACGCCCACTAGTAACAACATCAACAGCACGGGGATGATCACACCTCCCAGAGCGGCAAACACATTAGTAATAAAACACCTGTAGTGAATAAAGCAAGCATACACACAAAATTATTAAAAAAATGATTAAACGCGACTGGGAAAATCAAGATTCAAAAGGGCAATTTTAAAATAACAGGCCACATCGATTCTATTTGATGTCTTTTATCAGCTGTATTAATAAACAAGAATTAGGATGGAATCGTTACGTAATAAATGTTAAATTGAAATAATATTGAGTTCATTTCCACCCTAATCCAACGTCATTTCACCGGCAACAGAAACTAATCATCTACATGTAACGCTACTGGAAATCATATTTGTAGGGTATAAATATATCAGTATTGTATGGTGAACCATTGGGTAAGAAATTAAACACAACATTAAAATGATGGTGGAAAACGACGCCAGCGTGCTGACGAAAAGTCATATGACCCCACAGACAAATATACTGACTGCATATTTCTAAAACCTGACAAGAACCAAAAGTGATCCCTATATGTAATGTATACTAGCCATGTAATGTATAGTAGCCACGCTTTTATTGTAGCTGTGCATGTTAACACATTACATCACATGACCACACGGCCCCTAGCGCCGGTTGAACACCATTCTCTATTTCGAAGGTAAATCTTTCAATAATTCGAACACAGGCGATGGATGGTACCTGTGAACAAATCTCTGCTTTCGATTTCTTTTTATGTAGAATTTTAGAAATAACAGGGTTTATTATTGCTGCATGCGTTCGCACCCGGCAACGAAAATCAATATTGCTACCGATCTATTTCAATGCATTTTAACGATTTGCCGTTGGCTATAGGGAGGGTCCCTAAATCAAGGGTGCTTGGAGTGAGTTCGATGTAGGCCATAACCGTTGCAGATAGGTTCACGAACGGTACTGGGATGCGATCGCAATTTCTTGAACCGATTGTATGTCATGAAGTTCATATACAAAACTTATCCCATAGACCACGTGTTGCCTAATCGGGTCTGCATGGTGACGTCAGGCCAAAATCATTTCACTTTCTACATTCCAGTGGTCACACTTTTCTCCCCATACAGCCTGGCTATTGCAACGTTCGTGTATGCTTTTGGTCAGCTCAGTAATTTTAGAAGTTTTGGCCCTAATTAAGGATCTAGTATCAGAAACAGATTTTCGTCTAATATAAAAATTCTTAATGAAATATATAGGTTGGTTTACAAACCACATCAAATTTAACAATTATCTTCCACTAGTGTTCAAAATACCAAATACCTAAGTGCAATAAGATACTGAACTTACATTTGGCCGTTATTGTTGACATCACCGTATATAAAATCATACGGCATCTCGTATACATATTTGTAGACATTGAACACAATGATGTAGAATATGGCCACAATGATGGCAGGGGAAGCTGTAAGTGAAAACGATACACAGTAACAATTCTGTTGTCAGAAATATTGAAATATGATGGAACATGTAATTTGTTTGAACTTAATTTTATAAAAAAAAAGCAGGACAGAACGCAGATTGTTTGAATGTACGCCACTCCGCTCTCTCCAGATTTCGGGGGAACATGACAGTTTTCAGCTACATAATTCTAATCATTCGCTAATGGAGTATCAAACTTCTTCGCCAAGTACTCCGGAAGTTACAGTCCGGACAGAAATGTACATGTACTATTCATATATTGATACATGTTGAAGATGAAAGGTCATACATCCGGGGAAAACATCGAAACCGGCACAAAACCTGACAATGAATTCTACAAATGTACTCAGCATCTTCCATGTAAGTTTCGAAGTTGTCGATCAATCGTAGCCGATATATCGTCCGAACATGTTCGACCATACGGACGGACAGATGATTTTTTGTATATGGGGGGGTTGGTAATAACATCAACTAACACTGCACCAAGCAAAACAATTGTTCCGTAGAATTGAAGGTCAAAGTTTGTCTGTCAAATTTATATTTACTCACCTCTCAAAAGAAAAGTTTTAAAAGTATTTTTTCTCTACTGCCAAACTCTGATCTTTGAGTTTTATATCTTAACTAACTGAAATTTATTTAAAACACCAGTAACAATGATACATGTATAAGAGAAAATATCATCGCATATAATTGTAAGGAGAGATATACTTTACATGTATGTGGCAAGAAACAGAAAGACTTACCCCAGCCCAGAAGGAAGAAGAGGACATATTTCCCATCTGTGTGTTCGTCATTCATTACAAGAATCTTCCAGAAGTTAATGGCCTGTCAGGTAGAAAATATATTGTATAAAGACATGGATCAGATGTCCAAGTTGTTCATGTTCATTCTTTTCCATCAGGTTTAGCCATCAGAGATTCCTTGGACAACTTGGACGGACAAAGCGATGTCTGTATGCCCACCCACTTTGTGCTGCATGACCCGACGACGCGACCTTCAGTTCCGTTCCAATGTATCTCGTGGAAGAATACTCAAGTTATACGTTAACCCTACCTGGTCTAGGTGTTTTGGGACCTGTCCAGGCCAGGTAAGGTGTTATATCTTGAAAATAACGGGGGGAAAAATTCTTTTCTGGAACCTCAGATTGCCTTCATTTTGCCACTCCCACCCCTAAATATTTATCTTACCTCTTCAGCTAGGGGACTGCAACTTACCACACTATACCCTCAATATGTAAACAAGAATCCACGATGGCTGCCTTGCATTTTTTTGGTCGATCTTTAGTTTAAATTTTTAATTTAAGTGTTTTCTTCGCAAAATTTTCATGGTAAATTATCAAATAATAATCTGATGTGAAATAAAACAGCTTTTGTCCACTTTTTATCGCAGAAAAGCAGGAGTTTTGAAGAAAACTGACGAGGGAATCATTTTCTGGCACCCCACATGGCCGTCATTTTGAATTTTACCTATGCTCCTATGATCCTATGCTTGAGGCGTTGCAAATATGCTCAAAATGATCCCCATATGATCAGCTACAAAGTCTCGGGAGTTTGACTTGGTATGGTTAAAAGAGCACATAACAGAACACCCTGCTTACTAGCTGTGTACTCAAATCACTCCACTCCATATGTAAAAGGTAAGAATGTTCTGGCTAAGGGTGTCCTCGTATAGAAACTAGGGATGGGCAGTTATCTTAAAAGCGGAGAAAAATATCCTAGCTGCGTTAAAAGATAGGAACCGGACACTCTAAGCCACCGGACATTCAAAGCCTCCGCATTGGTACTTGACGACGATGATTGGCTAAGGTTTTTCAAAGCATTTCAATCGAAGGCTTTTAGCGGGCAAGAGAAGGTAAATCATCCGATGCAATTAATGATAATGGATCTAGTGAATAATGTTAGATGTAGCAGCAATCTCACCTGTGTCATCATCCATGTGAACTGCGTCAGAAAGAAGTAATGAAGGAACAGACCCATAGCTATACAGCGTCCGTTATCCTCATCTAAACTTGTAACAAGGATGTCCGTGGGGCTGAAGTAAGCAGCTATCACGTAGCAAATCTGAAACAAGACAGCTGAAATAATATCTCTGATATTATCTTGGCTGAACATATACATCATCCGAGTTCATCCGTTTCAAAGTTGAATTCCCATCTTTGTACAAAATGTTATGGTTGAGATTAGGCTTTGTTTTCTTCATTAGTAAAAATGGATCTCGGTGAACATCTAACATCGAGCCCTGTTTTCACGCGTCTTGTCACAACTGCTGCATTTGTCCACAATTGCGACAAAACGCGTTAACACTGCATGAGTCAACGCCATTTGTCACAATTGTGACAATATTCAAAATTTATAACAAAACGCATTGCAACCGCATCTCATAATACATAACGCGTTGACTGCTTGTAGACGTAAACTGTCTCAGCAGAATGATACAAGATAAATGAATCATCCACGCATGCGAAATCTTTAAGGCATCTGGGAAACCAGACACGTCTGTATACAAGAGAATAACCTTTGAATCATTTGGAGAACTTGTTTTGAAGCTCGTTTGGAGCACCTTGGTCATCTAAGAATCTTTTCAATAATCCTATACAGGATCACCTCGAAGATGTTGTATTTTCATATTTAGAGCTCATCAGGATTATTTCCCACAGTACAAAATGTTCTCTAATTTATCATACATGTATGAAGTGAATTTCTATAATTGTGAAATATGAAATAATAACGGGAGGGGTCAGCCCTATCCAGAAGGGGGATGGAAATTGGATTGGACATTGGGAAATATTCTTGGGATCATATTTATAAGGTTGTCCGTTGGTTGGAATTTAATGCGGTTTTTTTGTATGGTGGGGGGGGGGGAGGGGGATACCGCAAGCACACTCTCTAGCCCATGGAAAAACGTTGAATCTGACAGGCCCACTTTTTGATCAGTCCATATCATCTATGGAGCGGCTAGTATCACATATATCTATGGTTCTAATTTAACAGATATATTTTTGTTTAATTCTATTCTATTGTGAGGTGTCTGAATACTATTGTTAGGAAATTCAGTCTGTTTTGAACAATTCCAAAAATGACCATGTTATCGCTTCATTGGTGCATAGAAATAAAGGTGATCTACTTTCTTATCACTCACCTGTGTGGCCATACAGGCGAAGCACATATGCATGAGTAGACTGGCTGAGAACATGGTTGTTACAGAACAAACATGGTGAGACACGATCGCCAGGAATAACCCAATCTGGGGAGCACAAAGTACATAATAACTTTAGCATGGTTGTGAAAGCACAAATATCGTGAGACACGATCGCCAGGGATAACCCAATCTGGGAAGCACAAAGTACATAATAACTTAGCATGGTTATTATTTGACCTGTTTTTTCTAGGTCAAGAAGTTATTCTAAAGTTGGCAACACAATAAATCTTTGAATATTATAAACCCCTATTTTGAAGCTCCTTACATGACGAATAGGCCCTATTTAATATGCTGTCTTTGACTTTTTTTTTCAAGTACAAATTATACGATAAATGTAGATGCCTTGATGCTCACAATATCTCTTAAATGATTAACCTCTTGCTCTCCAAATTCCCACCACATATGTAGCTGGTAATGGACCCGAACCTTGACCTACATGTATTTTTCAATGTCAAATGTTTTTAGTACACTGTCTTGCATGATTAGAGTTAAACTTTTTAAATTTACACCACAAAGGCATTTGCTTATAAACCACAATCATATAGAAGACTATTATTACACGATAGAATTACTCAATTTGAACGAAGCCTTGCAGTTACGCGTACCTATTTGGTCAAACTTCGATCCAAACTTCTACAATAGAGCCTATAGCAGGACCATACTTGGACCATGTACTTACAATACAGATAAAACAGGAGATGTAAAACCAGATGGTATAACCCATGCTGTCCGGAATCTGGGCCTTGACAGCGTAACTGGTCATGTGTTTACAGGAACAGTCCACGTAGTCGCCGATATCTAGCTCACCACCACTGGTCACCTGGCACACATCGCTCGGACTCACCCATGTCCGACTGCTCTCCTCATAATAAACACATCTGGGGACAAAGGTGTACATGCATACACAGTTCAGACTAAACATATTTACAACATAAAGCTCAGAATAATGTTCGAGTTTATTCACACAGGAATTGGACTAGAATGGAAACTCCTAGGACAAGTCTACTTTCACACCCACCATATTCTACACACAAACATGGTAAATGCACTATCACAAAGAAACCTGTCGTTCAGAATTAGAATGTTTTTTTTTTAATCATAAAGTGCTGTAATTTACCCAAGCCGTTTACTTTATTGAGCATACAATTTACAATTTCCAGGTAGTCCAAAGGGTTTTCTCATTGTCGCTGTATACACGGACGGGTGACTATACATTTCATCATAATGGCAACACTGGGATAAGCGTCGTGATGGGTATAACTTACTGGGCTCTCCGGGGAGCGATTGCCTTGTTGGGTGTGTGGATACGGTATTTGACAGGCTGTTCTGAATAACTTGATTCTCTTCCCTTAATTCCAAAAGATATCACCTGGAAAAAATAACATACTGCAGTTACTACATTACCGGTCATGTAAAACCAGCTATCTCAAACATAGCAATAGTTCATATCTGCATGCAAAAATTAGATAAACTCACCAATGGTACACTATCTCAAGACGCGTTGGAAAACTTCAAGTTTTCTTCAGAATACAATATTCCACTGGGCTTATTATTAAATATGTTTGTATTCTGACAGATGCATCTGTCCCTGATCAGGCAACAGTGCCGCTTACCAGAAGTCCATCAATCAGTCATTGATGGACTTCTGATCTTACATCAAGTAAAGTTCACTTACTCTGTTACTCAGTAGTTGCGTGTCTTTCTGATCCTCTTCATAGAACCATTGCTCACTGTTATACTCTATCAGGTGAAAATCTACACACTGAAAACACAATACAATACAATATTTTATTCCGTATTCAAATATGAATTACAGAAACACAGTCTGAGAGACCAGCAGTATTAAAGAGTTAGACGATCATCGGTCATTAAAATGTAAAAGAAAAATAATACTAATATTATTGTGATGTTAATCTTTGGCCTGTTTGACCTTTCATAATTTCAGTACATGTCATATCGTCTCCGATGTATTCACTCGAAAAGATAATTTGAATTTAAAGATTTCCAGATTTGTGGACCAAATTTGTTATATTGACCTCTCACCTTTTTCCTTGAACTGAATATTTTGTCTCCCCATATATTAGTCATCTTGCCTAATCAAGCCACAGAGTTGAATTTTGAGTTGATAAACTTTTAACATGCACTAAAGACTGTTTTGACAGCTGTAGCTAGCTGTCAGTCCAGTTGTTACGCCTAATCTGATCTCTGGAAGTTAATTTCAGATGCTGCGTTAGAACAGCCGCAGTTCCGATGGAGGGGAGCAACAGAGAGATATACCACCTGTCTACAAGGAGCACATTATCTAGTATACACATGGGCAAACTTTCAATGAGGTATTACCTGACCAACACTTGTTGGCGTGGTGCCACTGAATTTAGAGGGTAAATCAAACTTGTCGTCTCGTCTGCAAATGAAAGTGAAAATGCAATTATAGTATAAAATCGGAGAGCTGTAACTGTGACAATAATGTATAGGTTAACTGAAAAATAAAGACATAAAATTTAACTAACTCTTAAACAGCGAACTGGTAACTCTTACACATATGGATAAAAGAGTAAAACGGATAAAAATTACAGCAAGATTGTTTAGCTATACTCACTGAGCAATGTAGCTATAGCCTGTGATGTTCTGTGTTAACCACCTGCCCACAGAGACCCTGACGTTCTGACACTGGTACGCAAACCTGGTTAATACAATTGTGAAACAAGGAATGAATTCATAGACAGGTACTAATTAAAAGACCGTATTAAATGTTCTTTTCGGCATCCGCAAAGTAAACACTGTAAAGAGAGTAAATCGCAAACGAAACTATAACCCAGAGCATACCCGGTATTCCCAGACTGGTTATTACACCTCAAACAATATACCTGTGTAATGTATATTCGTATCAATAGCACAATCCCCCAGCTGCTGTGAGTCCTGTGTGTATGTGGTTTAACTTGTACGGATAGCTTGGCTATATCAATGTGCGATAACATCAATAGAGGACAGACAAACTTACTTTGATGTCAGAAAATAGCTCAAGCTCAGTCAACTTTAATATAGTTTTGATCAATAGACAGTGTGAATCTGGAAAACCTAGCTCCACAGCTACAAGACATATTGGACAAACTAGTCCGGGATGTTAGGGCATAAAAGGGACTGTTTGGTTCAGATTCTTCCAAAAGCACCAAATTTGGCCCATATGTCGCCCATACAATAGCTTTTCGATTTTTGACGGGCGCCAAGGTAGTCGCCCCCTGGGGCCGCCATATTGGCGAAATTCATTATGGCCGCCACCCGGGTTAGAGGTCAATCGTATTTAAAACAATAAAATGGCTAGAATCATGAATAATACAACTTTTTAGTGGTTATCGGTGTCGGGGAATCTGATTCTGATCTTATTTCAACGATTTGAAGTCAAGGTCACCCTAAAGGTCATTTTGGGGTCAAATTCCTCATTTTTAGTGGTTTTTAGTCGAGATATACAAACTAATTCATTTTATCGATTTTCGGGGTTGAGTAACCCGAATCTGGCCATATTTTGACAATTTGAGCCAATATTGCATGTGAGGTTCACGACAGAGGTCACCCGAAACAGAGATCAACCGGAGGTCAATTATAGGAAACACCAAAAGGGCTAGAATCACAAATAATACCATTGGGCTTTGTGGCACCGGAGAATTAGATTCTGACCTTATTTTGACGATTTGAGGTCATGGTCACCTCATTTGAGAATTAAAGGTCAAAGATCAACAGTTGCTACTAAAAACAATCGAAACAAGATTATTCAGGAACAAATGTTACTCAAATACTTCGGAGATGACATCTGCTGACAAAATGCTATAACTATGCCGCTACGTGCATTTAAATGTTCAAAATACAAAACAAAGACCGCTTAAGCAACAGTATACCAATGATTACTTTTACTACCTATGCCTTCTGGCTTGCGCTCTATGATGCCAGCAATAAATAATACTTGTCATCACCGCCCTCGTTATTAACGCACCCGCCTTCGCATTTGCAGAGGGTCGTGTATCGGACATCGGCACAGTTGCATTTGCACCTTCCCGTGCATGCCTTGAGTCAGCCTCAGTGCATGAGAATGGCATATGCCATAGAAGTGTCGCTGAGAGTGGTCCATAGCGGTTGCCATGTACTGGTGCAATCTTTGTGCCAGCTCCACTCACTGAAGTCAGGGATTTCCTGCTGGAGTGAAGCGACTCCAGTAGAAACTCGCTTGCAGCAGCACTCGCTTCA
Organism: Hanleya hanleyi; assembly: GCA_036873755.1. Classification (NCBI taxonomy): domain Eukaryota; kingdom Metazoa; phylum Mollusca; class Polyplacophora; order Lepidopleurida; family Hanleyidae; genus Hanleya; species Hanleya hanleyi. The sequence goes on along the minus strand of JAVTVY010054491.1, from coordinate 229,849 downwards.
CATGCTGCAAAAGCGCGGCTTGGGAGGTGGGATGTTTTCCAGCGATCTGGTTGCAGTAGTGAAGAGGTGATGCTTGGCCTCATTGATACCGGCTGCACCACACCCCTTGCTGTACATTAGTACGATGAAGCGTTCTATAAGCTCCATATGCACGGACTCGAGAGTGTCAGGATCATGCGAGAGAGCCACTAGTGTGTCGGTGGGGTCCGATATGCTTGTACAGGCTGCCCAGGCGGTCTTTTTGCCACATCCAAGAAACTGTGAAGTCGTCTTGCACCCCGTTAAGCTGTGAAAGAGAGGTAGTGCCACGGATTTTGACGGACCAAGATCGGAACAGATGGTTTGGACTGGAATGCCACAATACTTTTTCCTGACCTCCTAAAATCCCGAAGTATGAATGGATCAGCGGCTTCTTAAAAAATGTTAACAAAAAGGAGCCGTTCTCATTCATCAACACACAGATCTCCAAGACTGACATGAGCGGAAAGCTCCTTCTGTGTACCCGTTTTGAGTCCGTGTTCTTCAACAGGCGTTGTGACCTCACAATACTTCAACCGTGCAACCATTCCGAGGCGGACACCAGGGTCCTCCTGCATCTAGTACATGCCACGGAGGAGGGTCATACAACAGCCTATGTTCGCACGATGGACAGCGATGTCCGGTCTTTGGAGACCCTCGGTCTATCGGAACTCTTGGTGGACTTCGAAATATTGTGACATTCAGTCCATACCATTTGTTCCGATCTCGGTCCGTCAAATCCTTGGCACTACCCCTCTTCCACAGCCTTACTGGGTGCGACCCGACTTCACAGTTTCTTGATAGCGCAAGCCAGAAGTTATAGGTACTAATAATCATTGGTATATTGTAGCTAAAGCGGTCTTTGAATTGTATTTCGAACATTTAAATACACATAGCGGCGTAGCGGCATAGTTATAGCATTTTGTCAGCAGATGTCATCTCCGAAGTATTTTAATATAATTTGGTCCTGAATAATCTTCGTTCGATTGTTCTTAGTGGTAACTGTTGATCTTTGACCTTTGACCCCAAAATGGGTTGACCTCAAATCTTCAAAATAAGATCAGAATCGGAGAATGCCACAAACCTCTATGGTATTATTTGTGGTTCTTTTGGTGTTATACCTACAATTGACCTCTGGTTCGGATGACCTCTATCGCGACTCTCAAATGAAATATTGCCCCGAATCGCCAAAATAAGGCCAGATTCGGGTTACTCAACCTTGGAAACCAATAGAGTGAGGCAGTTTATATATCTTGCCCCAAAACCACTGATAATGGCGAATTTGTCCCCAAAATGCCCTTTAGGGTGACCTTAAAGGGTTACCTTGACCTCAAATCGTTGAAATAAGATCATAATCGCATTCTCCGACCCCCAAAACCACTAAAAAGTGCTATTATTCACATTTCTAGACCATTTAGTTATTTAACTACGATTGATCTCTAACCCGGGTGGCGACCATATTGAATTTCGCCGAATATGGCGGCCCGTCTTGGCGCCCGTCAAAAATCGAAATAGTATGGTATGGGCGACATATGGACCAAATTTGGTGCTTTTGGAAGAATGTGAACCAAAAATCCCTAACAGCCCTGACTAAACAGGATAACCATACAATTTAACCTTGAAACGAGGTCATGGTCAGTAATGTTCAATACGGTCCTGGCCAATTAGTATATGCATCTGTATTGTGGATTTGGAAAGGATAGTTTTAATCCTTCTAGAGATGTGCTAACAGCACTGATTCTACATTTAGCCTGTTATTTGATCTTGAGAAAATAGGTCATCTGAGATAGACTACTGGAACATCGCTAGCTGCATATTTAGTATGAATTTGGGAAGCCTGGCTGTAATCTTCCAGGAGGCATTGTGCTAACAAAGTTAAATCTCCTTTGGCATATAATGTGACCTTGCAAATATAGGCCAAGGTCAGTCAAGATCAGTAAGATTCTGGGCAGCTGTTAGAAAGACTGGGTACAATTGTTCAGGTTAGCAACATTGGAAATAATTTTTAATGTATAATTTGACCAATAAACAATGGGTCACGATCTGTCATTTTCATCAGGCTTCTGATCCATTGTCAAAATAATAGATATGGTAGGGATATGGTAGATAATGGACAGACGGAGGGACAGCGCTGACGATGACAAATACGGGAAATCGTACAGAAACACACAAACATAATTGTGCAATTAAGACCATTTCCTCTATCCGCCAGACAGATTTATAGACCAGACTTACAGCTCTGGTGGAGTGGGGAATGGACACGGTTCTTCTGTGAGCAAACTGTAGGCGAACATTTCCAGCTGTTTGGCGTATGCAAACCATCCACGTCGACTGTCAGACTTCTCCACGTCCAGCAGTTTACATAACACGTTGAAAAGGTCGGAGTTTATTGAGGTAGAGTCTGGGAATCTGAAGAAAGTGTGATAAGATAGTACATGATGAAGGAAAATGAAAATTGTTTTCTTCAGTTTTTGTATCAGTGTTTGAAGTACAGCATATGCGATAGTCCAAGGCTCCGGAAGTGGTTTTGCCAGCTTTTGAATAGATAATAACCTTTTCAGGTAGGGTGGACATTCAGAACTTTGCGCAACTACAGGTCAAACGTTATATCTTAAAAACTAAATAATTTAGGTGCTAGGGTTATCATTCGACAAGCCGTATATTTTTTCTCTGTCTGGTGCTCAGATGATTATAAATGAGATGAAATTTGTGGATTTGCTGGAACTCGAAGAGCTCTGTGGGGAACTTTTGTGTGCCCGGAGTTTACCTACAATTAGTCTACCGCGGTAAAAAACCATTTATATATTAATATTTCGAGAGCATATTTAAACGCTTTAAGCACGAATGAATTACATCGTTACGTGAAAGCCCGGAATATCCGTGATTCCAGTCAAGTTACTATTGCACCATCAATATCGTGTGAACATCACTTATATTGTTTCTCATCCTGATGCTGGCAAGATTACGATTAGACCAAGGAAAATGGAATAAAATATGTGAAAGCAATGGGAGACGGGAAACGCCCGATATTATTTGAATCATATACACGTCAAGGCTATATGGACCTTGATGCCAAGTTCATTAGAGAGCCTTCTAGATAGAACTTCAAAAGTGAAAGAAAACTTATGGACGCGGAAATTGTTTAATGAACGACGGCTGGTTATTGAATGACGAACTAGACGCTTGTATTTTACCTGGTTAGAATTTTCCAGGTAGAGTTGACATTCGGCGATGTGGCTAATTGCGGGGTTATTGGCTAAAATACTGGTCAACTGAAAATTTATGGAGGTAGGATTGCTCCGATGTCTCCTTCGTGTATCTGCGTATTTATGGGGTAGGATTGCTCCGATATCTCCTTCATATATCTGTGTATGTTAAGATACTTGATATCATTATGTTACCCGGGGATAATTGCAATTCAAAGGCATCACACTGAATGTAGTTTGTACAATTACACTGGACACCAAAGGATTATTCTTGCATCAGCCAATCAGATCATTTTTTTGCTTGATTTATCCTATCTACCACCTTCATCCTGGACCAATCAGAAGATATGACACCCTTTATTTGATCCAATCATTGCCTATTATATTCGCTTTCAATACAAAGTAAAATCATTCCAGTTTGGTAGAGTTAGTTCTAGGATGCAAATTATAAAATTGACCCCCCAAGTGGAGCTGCCAAAGCGCAATCCCAACCAACACATTCTGGAGATGCATCCACATACCAAATTTGCAAAGAATCCATTAAGACTTTCTAATTTCAATTTCCAGAAACCAAATTTCAAGTTGGCCGCCAGATGGAGCCAACTGTGGGAGAGCGTTGACAAAATGCAGTCAGTTAAGCCGTAATTGCATTTTTCCGGATTTGAAGTTGGTCCGAAATGTTGCCACATGTGGGCAGATGTTACCAAAATGCAATCCCAAGCAACATCTTTGATATGGCAAAGTATCCACGTTGGAAAGTTGAAAAAAATCTATTCTGTCTTTTCAATTTAATTGTCAGAGAACGAAATTTCAAGTTGGCCCTCAGGGGGTTTCACCTATGAGCGAAGTTTGACAAAACTCAATGCCAAGTGATATCTTGTGACAAGGTATTCAAAAATAATTTTTTTGTTACCCGGTACGTCAATCTGATTGTATTGACCAGAAACTAAATTTGTGACCAAGGGACAGATCAGGTTGATGCAATACTCTCCCTCTTTCAGGACATCAGGGGACAATTTTCTTATCATGCACCTAAAAAGCTATTATTACTTTATGTTTTGTATATGACATTTTGACAAGAACAATTCAGTGACAGATGTTATGACATGCGACACTTGAGCACAAATTGTGAAACAACATGCCATTTCGACCTGAATATGTTTAATGAAATATCCACTACCGATCAGAAATCTTTTAAGTCTTGCAATGCCCATTTTTTGAAGAAGAGTTCACTGTCTTACTTGTTAATCAAGCCCTCGTCAATGATGTCTCCCAGAAGATCTTCCACCAATTTGGCCTCATTTTCTCCAATAGCTTTCTGTACTATCTTCTCTAACTGGTCCAAAATCCTAGGGAAAACATATCAGCTCAATATACAAACCGTTTCGAGAAGAATAGGTGATAGAGGATAACCATGCCTTTTTCCCCCACCTCTTGCAAATCGCTCCAATTTTTCACTACTTTCGGTACTTATCCTGTTTGTTTCCGTGCACCAATTCTGCATCAAAATATATTTTAACTTATGTGCACAGAGAGTAGAGAGGTATATATTTCTCAAACGTACAACTTAGACGATACAACCAAACTAGGTACTCACAGAATAATGTTATCGTAGTTAAATGGGTTAAGTTGCTTTGTTTTTAAAGCCTCCCAAATAAGGATCTCAGTCTCATCCACAATTCTCACAACAGCCTGACGGTACTGTTCATTGATGCTGCCAAAACAGAAAAATATACCAATGTGTAGCTCAATATCACTGATTCAAGATTCAGGATACAAGAAACTTTATTCACAATCGATTATCAGTGGTACACAGAGAACCTGAGCTCTGAAGCGAGCAATTTTACTGACATAAATAGAGTTGAAACAACTAGTAAACATGCGTATATTTATGGGAACAAAGTATATGCAACATACAATATAGTTAAAATCTCCGCATAATATAAACCGATTTAGGCATGGAATCAGGATCTGGTTAGAAGGGTACTATTCAGTGTACTGTGACGGCAGCCCCTTTGAAACTTTGAAACGTAAAACCTGAAAATATTTGAACATTAATAAGCATGATATATAAAAACACTGATGTCATAGATGAACCGATTTGTATGCTCGGTTGTTTATTTTTACATAATATTAAACTTACCGTGAACCGTTAGTTGGGTTGCTTAATTCCACGTAAAACTGTTTTGGGTATAGGTTAGAGTTCGACAGAAGAGGGGTCAAGGTCAAATCAATGTACATCAAGTCCTGCCAAACACGAGAAATGTGAACAGATTCATGGAGGTTCAAACAACAGAAACTAGCTAAAACACTAGATACTATAAACTACATACAAGTCAAGAGAATACATGCCTGGCACCTTTGTACAGGGTGTACTGGATACAATTGAATATAATGCAAACATAGTTGGTTTATCTGGAAGGTGTGGATGGACATATTTAACATCATATTTAAGAACACTCAACAAAGCAGTATTCGTACTGTGTTACAATTTTCATGTATGCTCAATGAATGGGGGAGAAGTCTTGAACTGACTAAATTGAAAACGAGAGATCCTGAAGGATCTTAGCGCCCACCGTTGTCCGATAAATGTAAGCTAATGACAAGAGGATCTTTTCGTCCATTGTTACTAAGAACAAACTATTGATTTGTAACTTTGATCGAGGAATTTCGAATTTGAGCAAAAAAATCGAAAAAGGGACACTGGAAAACACCAAGATATTATCTTTTTAAGTTTCCGGAGTTGCAAGATTTCTAGAAACGAAACTGTACTTGATGTCGGTTGTTATAGTACAAGTGAAATGAGCAAAGTTAGTCTGACAGTGAATGTCCAGAGGATCCTTCATCTTCGTTTTGTAGTATTTGTTTTGCATCTGTCATCATTGGGTGTTGGAAGCGAAGACAAATCTCTTTGACACTTTGGCATGAGCTATGAAACATACTTAAGATTTTATAATTAGGAACGAATGCTAATTCTGTTCTGTTTACTGGGCTAGTTTGAGATATCTCTTTTAAGACACCATGCTCGAAAATATTAAGATGGTACAAAACTAAATACTGAAGGGATCCGGTCCATGCAGTAATGTTGAAATATTGAAAGTGTCTGAATCCTGATTGTCTCCCTTGGATCGAAACACGCAGTAGTCTACTGTTGTGACGTTGTGTCACAAGAGTGACGTCCCTTCGTGTAGCCGACCCGTCGGCAGACGAAACGGTGGGGTAGTTCACTTTCAACGGCATGGACTAAAGTAAACTGATTTGAAATTTGAGGAAATACATTTTAATTCGGAATCATTTGAACGTATGGATATTCTCTAAAGTCAATGTATAGAATATACCTCACCGTTTGATCCACAAACTCTTGTGTTGCAACGTCACAACTCCGGAATACCGCATTTATTTGAAGCGTAACTTGGATTTTCGAATCGGACCAAAAAGGTATCTTGCACAACTAGGCCCCATGTGGGACCTGTGTACCAAATTTCAGAAAGATCCATGAAGTAGTTCCTGAAACTTCACGATAACGCTTCAACGGGAAATTCAAGATGGCCACCAGGCGGCCATATTGGATTTTTGAATTGGGCCAAAAAAGGTATCACAACTGGACCACAAGGGGAACCTGTGTACCAAATTTGAGAAAGATCCACGCAGTACTTCCTGAGAAATCACGATAAAGTTTCATGGGGAAATCTAAGATGGCCGTCTGGTGGCTATATTGGATTTTCCAATCGGACCGAAAAAGGTATCTTGCACAACTAGACCCCAAGGGGAACCTGTGTACTAAATTTGAGAAAGATCCATGCAGTAGTTCCTGAGAAATCGCGATAAACTTTCATGGGGAAATCCAAGATCCAAGATGGCCGCCTTGTGGCCATATTGGATTTTGGAATCATCGGACCAGAAAAGGTATCTTACACAACTAGACCACAAGGGGAACCTGTGTACCAAATTTGACAAAGATCCATGCAGTAGTTCCTGAGAAATCACGATAAAAGTTTCATGGGGAAATCCAATATGGCTGCCTGGTGGCCATATTGGATTCTCGAATCGGACCAGAAAAGATATCTTGCAGAACTAGACCCCAAGGGGAACCTGTGTACCAAATTTGAGAAAGATCCATGCAGCAGTTCCTGAGAAATCACGATAAAAGTTTCATGGGGAAATCCAAGATGGCGGCCTTGGATTTTGGAATCGGACCAGAAAAGGTATCTTACACAACTAGACCACAAGGGGAACCTGTGTACCAAATTTGACAAAGATCCATGCAGTAGTTCCTGAGAAATCACGATAAAAGTTTCATGGGGAAATCCAATATGGCTGCCTGGTGGCCATATTGGATTCTCGAATCGGACCAGAAAAGATATCTTGCAGAACTAGACCCCAAGGGGAACCTGTGTACCAAATTTGAGAAAGATCCATGCAGTAGTTCCTGAGAAATCGCGATAACAATAATTGTTTACGGACGGACGGACGACGGACCACGGACGAAAAGCGATTTGAACAGCCCACCATCCACCATCTGGTGATGGTGGGCTAAAAAGCATGCTTCATTTTAGTATCATACTTGAAGATAGGTGTAATTAGTGCTTACATTAGTACACAATTTGGCATGTTGGAAATCTTTATGAGGTATAGCAAATTGTTTATTCTCCCATAGCAGTATAAACGTAAAATGTAATTCCCAGACTGCTGGTGACGAGAATCTCTGAGGAGTGAAACCAGCGGTAATCTAGGATATTAGGACTTCGCCATTGTCTGTATCTATAATTGAGTTGGCAAATCACTCGGAACAGTTCCCTCTTGTCTATATTTACATTGTTATTAAACATTGAAGCCATCATGACAATTGTCTGTATTTTTAGGGTTAACACTCGGATCATCTTGACAATTATTATCGATATTTGCATGGAATAGACAAAAAACGAACATAAGAACATAGTGTGATCATGGGATCATTGTCTAACCTCATTGTTGGGCTCAAACACTAGTCTCCCTGATACAGGACCGTAATCTTCAACCTTGACGGCAGGGTAGAGATTCACTCCCGCATACGTCACACGAGACGGCATCTCTATAGTGGTGTAGTCCACAGTAATAGCATAGCTCCGCCCATGGGTGCGATCCACTGCCAGCCTCACAGTCTTTGTGTCCTTGTCCACATTAACGATACTACAACAAGTTGGATCGTAATCAATTTCTTATTTAATAGCGAAATAATAAATAATTATGGTTTAATAACAGCAAGATGTTGCCCCACGTTTGTGGACAACTCCTGATTACCCTAATGAATCTGATCACGCTGAATATTATGTTTTGTACCAGCTACCATTTCAATAACTTCCAGCGGATTGATTACTTCCGATCATCCAATCATTTCCTACAGTGGGAAAGGACACCGTGATTAAACTAACAGTGCATCTAACGGTAACATAGTTCATCACTCTTCATCAGAGGACTTGATAGGGCTAATACATCATTGTTCTTGGATACTTGTATCTAATACCGCTCAAGCCGACGCTAGAGACCGTGTAGGCATGTCATTCAAGATGTCTACATGAACATCTACAAAAAAGCGTGGCTGAGCTACAAATCAGCGCATGGATCATTCTCGATCCATGCGGTGTGTTTAGATATGTACGAAGTATATTGGCCTGTGGGAACATATAACTTCGCCGGCATATTTTCCTACCACACATGTTGCGTTTAATTTACTGTTATGTCCATGATAAGATTGCCTACCGTGGGGAAGAATATAGTGAATAACTAACAGTACATTTCTTGTTATGTCCATGATAAGACTGAGAAACTGAACAGAGCATTAGACACTGAAATAGGTCTATTTATACTATGAGCGAGACAAGCTGTTGGAATAATTCCAGTAACTCCGTGATGTCCCGTTCCAGTGTGACGAGCCAATTCGTTCCAGTCTACGAGCTACTTTCTCTACTCAAATGTTCTCGATAAGACATACGTTTTTATTCCAACATAATATGTAGGTGTAACAGAGGAAAAACCATCGACCTGAATGAAACGTAATGTCCGGGAGTGAGGGTGTGATATAAGGCTCAGCAAAAGTAACACAGACAGCAGACATTCATTAATATAATATATATAAAATCGATTATACATGTATAATGCAATATAAATGACTGTTCATGTAAACACAATGAAGAATGCTTTAATCCATTCTGTGGTATTCCATTCAACTGAAAACTGTCTAGAATTTATATTTTTCCATCCAAACTATATCGAAGACATTGTTTTACAATTTTACAGCGAAGAAGATGCACGGTATAACATGTTTTACAGACAGGAAGAGTTGACCTTTTTTGGATCTGAATGGTAGTGCCACAGCCCCAGCACAGGACACCAACAAAATAAACCTACATATATTTGTCAAATGACATGTACAGACAGTGACAATGACAGTTCTATTCTGTTGACAGTATCTGTTTGCGTATCGTTAGAGCATCTGCTACTATGTTGAATCTCCCTGGGATGTGCCTGGAACGAATATGGGTTTGTGCCTCCATCACCAATGTAACAGTGCCCAAGTGAGACATGGGAATGCCCCTTTTTACGACCCAGCGACGTGCCGTCAGATCTCTGTTGTGTTGGATTGGATTGGCTAAATTCTGGCGTTTGAGCCATGTCGTAGTATATGCCGACATGATGAACTAAGCAGGATTTTGAAACAAATGTGTCTTCGTTTCACGTTATCAATTAAAGGTTCTGATACCGATGACATCACAATGGCGACATTAAATGTGCACGGTTCACACATTAGCAAGACATGTACGTTCCTATTTTCTCACCTGGAGTCTGCTACAAACTGTATCAGTCCTCTAACAAAGTCACTCGCTAGTACGGTAACGTTTGCTACCTTTCTTTCTTCGTCAACCAAGGCATCGTTACCCACTCGATCCAAAATCACCACAAACGAGAATGCTTCCTCGGGTGTCTGTATAATAAGAATGAAAACTCGTGAGAACATAATTATTCCATGAATCTGTGTAGAATATAATTTGGTATGTGGGGAGAATTGAGAGAATATCTCCCTTAATTGTATGGGCAGATTTGAGAGAATATCTCCCTTAATTGTGTAGGAATTTTTTAAAATAAATTTGAATTCTCAATTAGAATCTATTTAATTTGAATTTTACTTCTCTCGAGAATATATATTCAGGTGAAAGAAGTAAACACCATAGAAATTGACCCAATATCGATTTAACAAAATATACTTCTAAAGATAGTAATGCTAACTTGATGAGATAAGATGAAGAAATCAATCTTTCTATAATCACGTGATGACCAAGTGATGATTGGGCATTTGGTCAACATCATGTCAATATGATGCCGACATCGGACCAGCCATTTTATAGTGTTCACTTCTTATTCGGACTGTATGATATGCAGTCCATATAAAATAAAATACCCATTGAGTTTATGGAAAACATTTCAATCCAACACAGGGAACAGAGCTAGGGACTAATAAGATAGAGATTGGAAAGTTTGTAACGTATTGGGGTGGTCTGGCGAAATAAAATAGAACACACAATCGCTCTTTCAATTGCCCATGGACCGTTACAAGAAGCTGAACCCCACCTCAGCGAATGTGTATTGCAGTCTGGACAGGCCATTTCGGTTGGATAAATGTTTGAGTTTCCACCGAAACTGGGCAGAAGACAGAGCCTGGATGCAACCATTTTGAACGAAAGCAACAAAAAGGGGGTATGCATGGCCATAGGCCAACAACATTTTGGGAAACGACTGAGGTAGAGCATAAAACCTAGTTGGACAAAAAGGAAGAGCACATCGTCTATTGACAAAATTGGTTAATTTAGAAGACCGAACACCCACCACAAGGCGTTTGTCTAGTGCAGATCTCAACACATGCAGGGATAATACATTTCTATAAAAAATGATCAGAGGACATCGTCTGTTACTGAGCCATAAAATACAAAAAAATCAGTTTAGTGGCTAACATTTGGGAGTCAGAAAGTACTGAAATATCCTGAAATAAATGAATATTCAAGAGGTGAATTTCTTGTTATTGAGATTTTGTCTACTGGGTTTTTTGTCCGGATCCCATTTTCTTAACATATTTGGCCTTGGGAAAAGACTACGTCTTTGTAGTGGATGGTGTATCTGAAGTTGTCTCTTACCTGATCATCTGTGAGGGAGATGTTAAACTGACAGTCAGCCTCTCCAGCTGGACAGGTGATATCTCCTGTCATCTCAGGTAACTGACTAACCAGCTCTCTGTCCTCAATATTATCACTGGTCAGACTTTTCTTGATCTTCCAAAACACCTATAATACAGAGATCATGTGGTTAAGTACAAGACACTTAATGAGCAGGAAATTTGGGAAGAGTTATTACACGGCTGGGTCTGCTCGTTTGTCCACAATGAATTGTTGGATTGTCTGCACTGATTAAGGGCAGCTATTTTGTTATGAGTTTCATAAATTGGCTCACTTTGAACGATTGGTCGGGTTCACAGTACCATAGAGACACGGTGCATGTAAATTAAATTGACGTTGGAATAGAGTCTGTTTGCTTCTCTAGCTATTTGTTGGTCGCCCCTGATATTGAAACCCTTAGTGGTGGTTTCTTGCGAAATTTCCACACTTCAGTATTAGCGAAATATTGATGCCATTATTTCAAATATGTTCCCGTTTAACAAGCACGGCATTTCACGAAATTAATCAAAATAAGTCCCTTCTTTACAGGGACATCTATATTGTAAATATAAATAAGAAAATATAATGGAACTTCATCAGTACACCTCTCTATGGGTCGCGAGATTTAAATATAGCGAAATCAATTTGGTCTCACGGTCCATTTGTTTTCCACGCGGCAAACAGAAACATTTTTGGAGTTATATCTCATTGAGCATATTGGGGATTGGATGTAGAGGGTGATGTTTTGTATAAAAAGAATGTCTTCTTATTCATTGAGTTTTTTACTCTTTAAATAGAATAGAAGGTACTTATTTTAAACCGTACGACGTCGGGCATTACCGGTTAGTTTTTCTTGATATTCTTGCATTTAGCAGGTTTACCCCATGCTGAGGCGTTTACTCCATCAGACGTCCTAGATGCTCATCCATTAACATCAGATGAGTTCTTGCTTTGAGCTGATTTGTCATCACAGCTCCCGAGCTAGCGTATCTAATTTCGCTTTAGCCGGTGCTAGGGGCCGTGTGGATACTTCATAGTCTCCACATGAACAGGTAAAATAGAAGCGCGACTGAGATACTAAGGCTACGTCCGAGAATCCACCGTATTCTTGGGTCTGAATGTTAGGTGCCGAGGGATGCTTTCCTGTGGAGTCATATGGTTGCTTTTTAGTCGCCAGACGTCGTCAATTTTTCCCACCTCTTGCATATCGCTCCAATGCAAATAGGATTCAAAGTGACTCCAACATGATAAGCTACAATTTCACGGATTGTCATTTCGCAATGTTTTGTCGTTCTGAAGATTGGGTAGCAAGTTTTGTAAGGTGGGGGCATGATGGCTCCCCCAGGCCTGGTAGGGTTAAAACAGGCGGTTATCACGTCTCTTAAACAGATCTAACTTCAGTCTATCCTACTTAGGAAGGACTTCATACCTGGACCTTTCCAAAAGAAGCATTCAATCTCTTTAGCTTAAGATGAATTGCAGGGGAAGAAACGTCTTCGTCCACTGTCATAACAACAGAGTCCTCCGCAAACCCGATCAGACCATTAGAGTAGTCGTTTCTGTCTATGACCACTGCAGTATAACCCTACAATTTGATGAAGATACTCCATACTGTTAAGCCATTGGAAATCACTTTCGGGACCATAGTTACTATACAAAGTATCAATTCCATTTTCTTGTGAAATGTACAGTATACTATTCAAAAGTTATGGTATCAACATCTAAAATCAACTATGGAAAGAACTAAAATTTCCCTTTGAAATAGTGTAGTCTTATGTCCGTCAAATACCAATTTTATCACAGAAATTATTATTACAACACCCGTAGATTTTATTTGAAAATTGAAATCCAATATATAATCTGAATATCGGCTTCTGCATCGATTGAGAGTTTTAGGTATATACAAAACATGAGGCAAGTCATCAGTTTTATCGAATTTGCATTCACTGAATATACCTTTCTGCCACCATCGCTACTGCCTTCCGCTATCCTGGCGCCGCCTTGTGGCTGAGAGAGGTAAATGTAGACAGCCTCAGCAGGTTCTGCCTCGTCGTCATCCAAGAGAGTTAACAAAACCACTCTCTCTTCATCACCATCCTGGTTAGGAGACAGACATTCCACATATTATATCTCATTAAAAGTGATCTAACAAATTATATTAATGTCATTCAGAAAGTTAACTACAGTAAACGAACCTTTATCTGATCTGATCATCTCTCATTATGTCACTGGATTGAGATTATTTTCACCACATGCTGTCTGCCAGCGCAAAATGTTCACTGAGAAATAAATTTTCACTTTTTTATTTCATTAAAAAACTATGCATACGAATACCAATATCTATTTTTTTTTTACATATTATCAAGCGAGTATATATATATTGTTCGCTTATGTAATTTGAAGATCAAAGAAATAAAGCTTTCGTAGATATCTGGAAAATAAGTAGGCTGGTGACAAGGTTTTATATGACAACTTGCAAAATGTAAGATTGTATAAGTTCAGTTTTTATAAGTTCAATTTAGATTTTGCATTATTCAACTTTTAATACAGAAAGTTATAAGATAATCGATTTTTGTCAATTCATTTTAGCTAAAATACTATAAAAATAGAACGAGCAGAAATTTTAATAATTGAGACACAGATTACTAGTTCTGGTTGTCTTTGATCAAGGTATACCATCAAATTTAAAATATGTTAAACAGTTTTCGCTAAATTTCAGTTGAAAAATGAAGGCTTCATAAGCAATTTTTATTTTGAATATTTTCTACACAATAGTAGCAACAGTTATGTATATTAAATAAGTGAATTCCTCACGACATAAGCCTTCATCAGATGACAGCCTTTATGTGGAATATGGAATAGGTCTTTGGATTATGGACGCGGATATTCTCTAATGGACGACGGCTGGATTATGAATGACGGACTAGACGCTTGTAATTCATAAAATATATACATTATTATTGTTATGTTGAATATTTATTGCTACATAAGACAATTATCAAGGGGTGTACAAAATTACCGCTGGTAGGTATCCTTTAAAGCCTATTGGTTGTTATGAAACTTAAAGTACACGTTGAATTCAGCCGACCTATTACTTTCATAGAGTCATTATGTGGTTTATTGGTGACGAGGTTTGGAGTCACAGCAAATTAAAGCTTGCAGAACTTGCCATCCCGGCTGTGCCAGTCCAGGCATTCAACGTTCGAAATTAAATTATGTCATCTTATATGAAGGAGATGACAGGGTAATAGCTCCGAGCGCTAATATTTGATCTCATTTCAAGGCCATGATTCACACCCATCCATTTCAGCAATCCAATTCTGATAGTAGGAAATCTGACTTCGCTTATGTAACATGGCATGAATTTAATTGCCAATGAAGGGTCACAGTTGAGTGCATGGTAGGTGTGCATTGTTCTATGCAATCGAATAGCTTTATTTTCTTCCCCTTCTGGCTGTGCTAGTTCAATGTGTTAATGATAAAATCTAAAGAGTTAAATAAACGCGATAAGGAAATCGAAAACGGTAATTTTGTTGCTGTTGTGCTTGTTGTTGTTACTAGAGGGGAACATGAAACCAACATGTTAATTATTATGCTATATGCTGAGAAAATAATAAAAATAAAATAATTATGAGAGTATCTGTAAATCGTTATATTCATGATATTGATATCAATGAACTGTTGACAAATTATTCATGTAAATAGTTATTACAGTAGTGATGAAAATTTCATGAAATGCTCAAAAAAGCCATTGCACAGTTCATGAACGGTTCAAGAACTTTCAAGTTCGCGAACTGAAAGGGTCATTCATATTCATGACATGGTCATGCATGAACAGTTCATGAACATTTTATGTAATAATCAAGAACATTTAATGACAATCAAATATGCATGCATAGCTCATGTAGATGCAATAGATTTCTTGAGTATTTCAAGAACATGTATCAGGTTGGTTGCATATTCTCTGACAGCAAAGATTAATCGCAGTGCCTGTTTTTTTTTATTTCCTAATCTCGTTCGTTTAAAATCTTTAGTTTTCAACACTTCAATACACTGGAATAGCACAGCAAGAAGGGAAAGATAATAGTTACAACACATATAAAGGAAGTGGGAAGAGATGCCGACATACTGACAGAGCCACATGACTTCACAGCATAGTCTTCCGGTTAACGTATTCTAAAGCACATACCAAGAATCTAACGATTCGTGATATGTGTTGTATCTCAGGTACGCTTTTATTGTACCTGTTCATGTGGCAACTTGGATGATATGACCACACGGCCCCTAGCACCGGCATAAGCGATATTAGATACACATCTAGAGAGCTATGATGGAATGCTCTGACAACCCGTATATTGGTAATTGGTGAGCTGTTTCGCTGTGACTATCACAGCAAGAAGAGAAAGATAATAGAGCTATATCCGATTAGTACACCAAGCCGTACCATGCAGTTACATGTGATGCTGAATTGGCAATTAAATTCATGTCATGTTACATAGGCGAAGTCAGATTTCCTGCGAACAGAAATCGGGATCGAGGATCCACTAGCTGCATGGTCAAATTATTATTATGTTCTGCGACGTAACACGATGAAAAAGTCACAACTCTATCAATAGTATTGTTTTAAGAATCATGTTAACATTTTAATCTTCATTTTTTTAAAAAGATACTTGGCTATAATACAGATGCAGAGCAGCGACTCATATTTTAGTGAGAAAAATGAGTAAAACCTGACCTCTTACTCTAGCTTTTTGCCAAATGTTCTATAGAAATTATAGGGGTATCTTGGTATGCACGGAAAAGGAAACAACTCTTCTTGCACACGTACATGGCAAAACCAAGTTGGCTTGGCTAAAGAGAACTTATTCTATTGTATGAAAATCGTTCACACGTCGCTAGGAGCTGAATGCACTTCTATTACTATGTAACCCTACCAGCCCTTTAGCTAGGGAGCTGAAACTTTCCCTTATATGTGTTGTAATAATTCCCACACTATACCCATTGGGCCAAGCTCTAACAGAACATGTGAAAAACTCCAAGACGGTCACACTGATGACTTCACAGTGACATCATTCACAAAAAGTCCAATTTTTTGATCAGATTTACAAAAAATATATTGATAGGCGATCCCCGCACTGAATGCATGATAAATTAGTAAATAATATTCTGACGTGAAATAAATAATTTCTACAACTTTGCCTGGCTGGAAAGCAGAAATTTTGAAGAAAAACTACGAAAACAACACATTTTTGGTAATCCACATGGCCGCCATTTTCAATTTACCTATGATCCTCTGCTCGGGGGTTATACAAATAAGCTCAAAATGACCCCGATATGATTAAATGCAGTCCCAGAGTGTAAGCTCACATTTCTTTGTCGATCCGGAAATAGAGTAGAAAGTTTGATACGGACCAATAGTGCCCCCTCACCCAGGCCCAGAATGATGAAATGATGAGAATATCGTTTGTACCATGGCGATCGAAGCTATTTTGCAACGCGCTTTGTCATTTTGTCACAAATGTGGCATCTTGTCACTAGTGCAACAAAACAGGTTAACACCGCATGCCGAATCAACGAGACTGACCACAAACTGAATTGTGACAAAACGGGGTAGGACTCGATTTGTATGAAGAATCAAATTAACATGTTTTGTCCGGACATGAAAAGTTGACCCATGTGAGATAAACTATTCATGAGCTACACATGCAGGATTCATATTCATTAACTGTTATTCATTATTGCATGGAATATTGATTAACTGTTCATGCATGACCATGTTCTAAATAGGAATGAGCCTTTCAGTTCGCGAACTTGAAAGTTTTTGAACCTTTCATGAACTGTAGGTGAATATCTTCCATGATTATTTCATGTAGTGTTCATCACAGTACCGTAATAATTAAATTACTTGGATAAATGGATAAAGCTGTAATTATTTCATCGATGCCAATATCATGAATATAACGATTTACAGATGCTCTCATAATTGTTATTTTCAGCATATTGCATGACAATGTAACATTTTGGTTGCCTGTTCCTCTAGTAACAACAACAATAACAGTACCTTATATTTCCTCATCTCATATATATAAATCTTTGGTTTTTAACACTTTAACAGATAATAGAGATATCAGGATAAATACACCAATTCGCATCTATCCGTACCATGCAGTTACATGTAATCCTGCATTGGCAATTCAATTCATGTCATGCTACATAGGGCAAGTCAGATTTCCTGCTAACAGAAATGGGAGAACGGGCATCCACTAGCTGCCTGGTCAAATTGTCTCTGCTGGTCCCGATTTATTACGTTCTGAGAGGTAACGAACGTTGCATCTGCTTTCTGCAGCATTTTTGCATTGTCTGATATCCAATGGAGCGGATTAAAAAAGTCACGACTCTATCGATAGAATTGTTTTAAGGATCATGTTAAAACGTTATTACAAAACGTGTCAATCTGATTCTTCGTTCAAATCTACAGTCCTACCCCGTTTTGTCACAATTCAGGTTGTGGTCAATCTCGTTGACTCTGAATGCGGTGTTAATCTGTTTTGTTGCAATAGTGAAAATGCGAAATTTTGACAAAACACGTTGCAAAATAGCTTCGACTACCATGCTAGAAACAATATTCGCGTAAATGAACCATTCCAGGCCTGGGTGAGTGGCCTTATGGGCACCTATCAAACTGTCTACCCTAAAGGATCTGTAGGGTCTACCCAAGATCACAGATAACTGCATGGTACGGCTAGGTGGGAATTGGTGTATGTAACCGCATAGCTCTATTATCTTCCCCTTCTGGATGTGCTAGTCCAATGTTTTAAAGTGATAAAAACTAAAGATTTATATGAAAAAGATAAGGACATAAAAAATTAGGCACTGTTACTGCCGTTGTTACTAGAGGGACATGCGACCAACATGTTACATTATCATGCAATATGTTGAGAAAACAGTAAAAACAACATAACTATGAGAGCAACTGTAAATCGTTATATTCATGATATTGGTATCAATGAAATGGTTACAGCTTTATTTTAGTACTGTGATAAACACTTCATGAAATCCTCAAGAAAGCTATTGCACGTACAGTTCATGAAAGGTTCAAGAACTTTCAACTTCGCGAACTGAAAGTCTCATTCCTATTCATAACATGGTCATGCATGAACAGTTCATGAACATTTTATGCAATAATCAAGAACATTTAATGAATATGAACTCTGCATGGGTAGGTCATAAATAGTTTATCTCAAGGGTATAGTGTGAGGGTTAAGAACAATTTTTGGGAGGGAGGGGTATGTCTAGACAGGTCCAAAAAATTCCAGGCAAGGTAGGGTTAACATCGTAATAAAAGCGAATTACAGCTCCGAGCGACGTGTGGACGATCTTAATACTCTGGAATCAAGAATTCTCTTTAACCAAGCCAACTTCTTTTTCACAAGTACATGTGCAAGAAGAGTTGTTTCCTTTTCCTTTCATACCAAAATATCCCACAATTTCTACAACACATTTCGCAGAAAGCTAGGAGAATAGATCAGATATACTAATTTTTCTCACCAAAATAAGAGTCACTACTCTGCATTTGCAGTCAATTTATATATAACCAAGTATCTTTTTCACGAAATAAGGTTAAAATGTCAACATGATCCTTAAAACAATACTATCGATCGAGTTGTGACTTTTTTAATCCGCTACATTGGATATCAGACAAGGCCAAAATGCTGCACAAAGCAGACGCAACGTTCGTTACCTCTCAGAACGTAATAAATCAGAACCAGCAGAGATAATTTGACCATGCAGCTAGTGGATCCCGGTTAATGTCGAAACTTACACGGTGAGGCTTAACAAGAATTTCCAGTACCGGTATAGCTCTTACCCCAAAATAGAGAACTTTATCCAAAATCTCGTAGTCTTTGGTCGCAATTGCCTGTGCTGCTACACGGTTGCCCAGAGCCTCAGTAATTTTATCGCTACGTCCCGTGTCAGGCTGAATGGCAATCTCTGAGCTCCAGCGTTCATTCCCTCCGACTGTCCTCACAGCAACACTTATGTCACCGAAAAACCCACCTGTGGCAGTAGTTATGCGAGCAAAATCAATTAAACTGAAATAAACTTTATGTAAAAAGATTTCTGTACTTTACTGGCACATATATTAATAGTAATATAGAAAATCATAATTAATTCTTACAGATAAATTTTTTTAATACATACACAAATATGTTATCACAAGTTTACACGGTGACGACCCCGCTTCAAAACACATAACCCCCTCGGACCATTGCGATCATTCTACATGAACGATTCCTGTCTAGGCATCCATTTTCGCCAACATCAAAAGAGAGTATACCAAAAAACTCAATTTGTCATAACTATCCTGTACAACAACCTGTATAACAACTTCCGGGAAAGTTTTGTCTGGTATTGTTGGAACACATCAACTCAAATTATTCATACTGGATGCATTCAGTTCCAGCGATATACTAATTTTCTTGAAGTTGAATACACAACCAATATGGCGTTCATTTGGGTCGGCATATCCAGTAATCCAAATGTACTTTAAAGATCCGCTGTGGTGGTACTTTTGCTTCTCTGATGAATTAGTGTCACTGTTCAAAAGCGTCAACTTGAAAATAACAAATTACAGCAATCTGAATATTCGCACATGTTATTGGGGCAAAGTATATAGATGCAAAACAGATACATACCAAATATGTTCACACATATTTGTGAATTCTTGTTAATTTTTGGTAGACAAATTATCATTTTCAACGCCAAATTTCTCCAAATTTGTTTTATGGCAAGATATGAGCTCGCCTAATCATCTTTTTGAAATGATTTCCAAGGTATAAAAGCATTTTTTTTTTGTTCTTGTGATGATAGCATATATGCAGTCCTATGAATTCTTGGCATCTTCTTCCATCACCTGTGTATGTTGCGTTTAGATTAACTTCACTAATACCAAATACCATATTGACTTGTGCGCTTAGTTAATATGAAATAGTTTATCCACAAAATTGGATATTTTGGAAACAGGCATTTTTTTGTAGAAATGGTTTAACTGTTACGGAATGGAAATTTTGAAATATCTATTTTCGCCAAAACTGCGATGTTGTACACCGAAAATTGACCAAGTTCAAAAACGTTTTAAAATTATTTTTCAGTCAAATATTCATCGGTTTTTGCATATTGTTGAATCAAGATAACCTAAATTATATGTACATTTGTATACACTTTCACCTTGCTATGATTTGTTATATTAACACACTGAAACGTTTTGACTAGTGAGAAAAATCTGTTACAAGAGCAACACTGTAGCGGACTCTTAACTATCCTGCATTGTTCCTGGGTGAATTACAGGTAATCGTATATTTGTCCATCGTGGATAATCAGAGTAGTTACCTGTTCTCCTCACCGTCAGAGGGACCTTGATGTTAGCCTCTACCACTGTGTCACTCAACTGGTCAATGCTCAACAGACCATAGGGATCATTGCTCTCTCTGATCACAACATGAGAGGCGTTAAAAAGAGTGCTTACCCGGGGAGACAACTCTGTAATATCAAATAGTATCATTATAATCTTAGTTATGGTCATTTTTGTTGAACTGATAACTGAAGCATGCAATAATCTACAAAAAGAATGGAGAAACAACCCTAAAATACTTTGTCATCTATAAAAGCTGATAATAGTTCCAGAAAGTTTTATCTACATTTTTAAATTTCGCCAAGAAATACACCTGGCCACGAAGCAAATCTTATTCCAGCTGCAACGAAGAAATGAAGTTCTCTGTTATTCGTACATATGTCTAAAGGTAGAAGCCAGTTGAATTTCAGCAGACGGTTGAATGAAAGATAAAGATTTTGAGCATTAATTAGGGATCAGTTTTCGCAAGGTATTAAGCATGTAACAAGTAAGTTTCATTCTGAGATATGACCCTGGTTAGAAAGTATTGTTGCAGATGGCAACAGTATTGTTGGGCATATTATTGGGATCTGTGTGCGGTGGTTATAGCGTGGCTTCATATGAGTGTGTTGTAAGGTTGGGGAAATGGGTTGAGGCGAGGCAATTCGTACTTTTAGGTTACGCGGCATCCATCCTTGAGTTAAAACGCTTATTTCTTATGTAACAAATGTTTTAGTTACAACTAACCAATAGACGATCCAGTTGGGTATTTTTCGACTCTAGTCAGCACGATGAGTAAATCTTCTGCTCTCTCCGGGACACTGTCTTGTAAAAACTAAAAACACAGACAGTAAATTCAAAATAAAACTTAGTTTCAAATTTCTTATAATATTTTTATTATCACTTAAAAAGAATTTCAGAAATTATATGTCCAAAATTCGGACACATGATAAGAGTGAAAATATTCAGACAATTGATAAAGAGTGAGAATTACAAGCGTCTAGTCTACATCAACAAACAGTCAGGAATATTTAAACCCAGAGATTAGCTCTGCTTCATGTAGCTGCTCTTGATGTGTGAGTTATGATAACAAAAGGTAATATACTCTCATCACCAACTCAGATTTAATTGATGTGTAACTTATATACAGATAAATGTTTCATGATCCTACCTCAATTGTTATTTCAGCCGTCATCTGTTTGGTTTCCATGGTTACGATAGTACTGGTCAGACGGTAATCTGTTATAGATGAGGCATTACCTCCCTTTGCCTCATAGTGGACCTCAATTTTGTCTTGAGATCCATACAAACGTTCAACTGTCAACGTCAGCTGTGTGAAAAGGAGCATTCAGGTTTAATAAGTTGAAAATGGGGGGTTGCATGCTGGATAAGATATGCATCGAATGTTTCTGTCAGGTAACATACATAGTCCGGTTTCTCTATGAGTATATACGGTATATATATATATAGTCATTGGAGGATGTACGTAGAGGAACGTATGTGTGCAGAGGCTTATTTAGCCTACTTTGCAGTTAGCCAAGTACAATAGCACCAGCTGTGGCATTCAGTGGCTGACCGTAATTCGTAACGAATTTCCTGTGCATAATCAAAAGACTATCTTGTTTTAGTTATCAGTACGGCACTAATACCCGATATAACGGCATAGTGCGACAACGCACCATATAGCGTACAAAGAAAACGCATCAGGGGATAATTTGGCTACGTCCTCAACCTTGGTCCCCCATTCTCCTACTAGCTTTTTCTGGTTTCTGTAATTTCTCAACGGTGTCCATGAAATTCGACAATTTCATGGGGTGACACATTTGTACAAAATATAATTTCTGATTGCATCACGATATAATTCTCCTAGTCAGTGAGAATTTCTGAAACATTCTTTCTAATCAACATACCTGTCCCGCTAATTCAGAACCAGTTATCTCTCTTGAACCTTGGGCAAACCCAATGACACCAGAGGGCTCTATACGTGCCAGTGTTTTCCCTGTCCACAGTCTAGCCCCTCCTACAGCTGCTGTGGTTGGTGGTCTGGGTAGATGCATAGCAAACAGCTCGGCGGTAGCTCTGTTCTCTAGCAACTGTCAACAAACATAAATGTGATTGTGTAATTCGGACGCGCTGATCTCTAGTAACTGTCCAAAAACCTGTATGTGATGGTGTAATTCGGACGCTCTGTTCTCTATCAAATGCCAAAAAGCATACAGGTGTTGGCGTAATTTACATTGAAAAGGATGCTCTTGGACATGAATGCTTCCGCTCCAGATCCAAAGAACCCATAACCATTCTAGATTGATAACTAGTGGACAAGTGAGCGCGATTTAACTAGTATAGACTGTACAAAGTACCTGGACGGTACAAAAGTATGTGTTGTATGTTTTCCATGGTTACTATATCTCTGTGTTGTCCATTATAATGTCCTCTATGGATGATTTCTTTTCCAACATATTAGTTTAGCATTGTTCAGGTTGTACGGCCGTATATTGGAGCCCATCGACTCTTGATATATCTGATGACAAGAACCACAATTCTGTTTAACTTGCTATAGTAGGAGAGTTTAATTAGAAGCATTAGGAATTCCTTGAGCCTTGACCTTTTGACCTCAAAATCAACACGGTGATTCTTCCTTCTTGTTTACCATAGCTTGGTGGTAAACATGAAATTTGGTCATATTTCTTAGCACTGAATCAAGATTTTCACCATTTCCTGATGTGCGGGCTGAGTGACCTTGACTTTTTGACCTCCATGTTTGTCAACAACACATCGATTTCCTGATTTTTGGGCTACAGTGACCGCGATATTTGATCTTTACGTCAATTTTAGTACACCCTGTCAGAAATTGCGATTTCAATAACTTTCCGATATTTTCGACCACATAGTGACCTTTTGTTTACGTCAACTTTGGGAGGCGATACATCGTCTCCCCTATGTACACACTGACAAAAACTTGATAGAAGCAGTTACAGATGTAGACCTGACAAAAATTGATGCACATCACATAATATGTCCGCTTTTGGAGGCGTATAAAACCCCAAAACCTAACTGTCTACGAAAAAAAATAATAATTACCCGAACAGTAAAAGTTTTCTGCACTTGTCCTTGAGGAATTGTCACAGTAGTGACATCTGGTGAGATACGTCCATCATCAAATCCCACGGGTACTTCCCCGGCAGGATGACCTCCCTTTACTTGAACTTCCACAGTCCCGTATGTTCCCCGCCTGGTCACTGCTGCCCCGATGATACCGGTGGCTGAAGAGTAACAACAGGCTGGCATAATACAGAAGTGTTTCCAATAATAAATAATAAGCTACTCTAAACATTTGAAAACATGGTTTGATTACTATTTATTAGAATAGAAGAGCGTGGCATCAGCATTTTTACTGGGGATATAGCGTAGTGTCAAACTACAACCAAGATTAATTTTCCCATGAACTAGATATCGGCACAATTAACCTGAATTTTGGTTCAAAACTACAACAGAAAAAACTAGGATTACACAGGGAATATTATTATTCTAATGTATTGTTGTATGTGTGATACTGTGATGCTAAAGGGAACCAAAACAATTTTCTCCCTCCTTTTCCCTCCCTAAAGCAGCATAGCCATGTTTGAAACTTTATGCCGACCTTGGTCTCGACTGTTGATCTTAAAAC
Source organism: Hanleya hanleyi (assembly GCA_036873755.1). Taxonomy (NCBI): domain Eukaryota; kingdom Metazoa; phylum Mollusca; class Polyplacophora; order Lepidopleurida; family Hanleyidae; genus Hanleya; species Hanleya hanleyi. The sequence goes on along the minus strand of JAVTVY010054491.1, from coordinate 205,384 downwards.
CAACATGTTTTTTCTCCAAGTCATATGTTGCCAGAGTGCATATATAAAAACATCACAAGAAACAAAAATGATCCCTGTGATCATTTGTAATCCCTGTGATCATTTGTATCTCAGTCACGATTTTATTGTTGATGTTCACGTGTACATCTTGAATGACATGCCCTCACGCGGCTCCTAGAACCGGCTTGAGCGATATTAGATAACAATGTCCAAGAGCAATGATATAATAGCCCTATCAAGTCATATGATGGAAAGTGATAAATATGTGACCGTTAGATAGAGAGATAGAGTTCTTATCCAGAACAAAAGTCGGTGAGGCCCGACGCCGACTCTTATGCTTATCATGAATATTGGGTAACACGCATGAATTTTATCAGAACATGGACAACACAATATAAGAAAGTTATTGTGATGGACTAAAGACGGTGATGGGGTATGCTCATTCACCTATGGTCCTTCAATGAGTGATAGACTAGGGTGTACATGATATAGCCCTTCTACTACTGGGGTTATTGCCTTGGTCTGGAGTGTTGGTCAAACTCTCGTGTACTGACAATTGAGACGAGAGTTAGTTCCATTAGCCCATCTCAGTTGGAAGGTTCTATCTTAGACTAGAGAGTTGCTTGCTGCGTTAAGTATGGCGTTTACACTGTCTAGGTAAGCGATATAAGCCCACCTGCATTATAGGGACGCTTGGGATCAGGTTCTCCAGCGGCAGAATGTCGGGCACTGAATCTCTTCTGATTAGGACACAAATTAATCGGACTTTCATTTAGAAAACGTCGGATGTACCGTCGGATTGTATGCTTTTTTCCTGCCAATACAGGAGGGTAGACTGCTATTAGATCTATAACTTCCCACATTCGGAAGACATGGAGATTCTCTCTCGAATTATCTGTAATAGTACAGATTGAGGTGCAACAATCTCCCATACACCATAACTCCACTACTGATGGTAGACGTTAAAATTATTTGAGAATTTCGCGAGAATGTCCATCAGGAAAAAACGGACTCGACACGTGGCGAGGGACGATGGCAGGGAATGGTACCACTTTATATTCATCTTAATTTCTTCATTATAAAGCCAGTTGTGCACACTGCAACACCGAGAGAGAAGGTTGGTCATCACACGGACAATCCACGGATGTGCGCCGTCATAGCTCAGTCGGTAGAGCATCTGCGCGATAAGCCGGGGTCGTGGGTTCGAATCCCGCTGACGACCAATTTATTCTTTCTCTCTTAAAAATCATTTGATGTATATATTATAAGTGGCAGGCTATATGCCGTACCAAATATCATTTCTTCATTATACAACCAGTTGCGCACATTACAACACCGCGAAAAGGTTGGTCATCACAGGGACAATCCACGGGTGTGATACCTATGGGCCGTCACAGCTCAGTCGGTAGAGCATCTGCGCGATAAACCGGGGTCGTGGTTTCGAATCCCGCTGACGACCAATTTATTCTTTCTCTCTCAAAAAGCATTTCATATGTATATATGCTCAGTGGTGGGCTATACGCCATACCAGATATCATTTCTTCACTTTATATAATTACAAGCGTCTAGTCCGTCATTCATAATCCAGCCGTCGTCCATTAGAGAATATCCGCGTCCATAATCCAAAGACCTATTCCATTTCCATATAACAGTATTAGCACCAAATTCAAAAAGACAAAAGTATACATAAACATAGGCTTGTTTCCTGCAAGAGAGAAGCGGTCAACAGTTTTCAATGATGCCGGCAAGACATCATGATGTTCCAAAAATATCAAATCCGTATCGCTGATCAGTATTCTTAATCCATAATATTCGTTGTAAAGTCGTCATCTAAAGAATGATGTATCTCAGTCACGCTTTGATTGTGACTGTTCATATGAGTACCATGAGGATCTTGAAGTACATGGGTTCATACGGCCCCTAGCCCGGGTTAAGCGGAATTAGACACAAGTTACGAAAAGCGCCATAGATCTTGCACGCTACGCTCGTATTTTGCTATCAGCATGCGATATGTATCGCCAAATTTGAGAAACTTTAGTGGAGGCGCTTGGTGGTGTAGCCCTGTTTTATAAGTTTCTGCAACAATGTTTTGTGACGTTGATTAAAATCGTCACATTTAACACAGGATCTAGCAAATGCTACTAGGCGTGATATGTATACGCCATATGCAGGTCCCACTGGAATATTACTGTCCAGAAAGGGATAGTTTACGATGTCGAAATTGTAATCATCTCTTTTGTCATAAAGTCGACGAGAGAGAATGCCCGCTTCATTTTTATAGAGATAGAGATCTAAATAAGATGTGCCTGTAGGGCTATCTGTAGTTTCCTTCAAATCCAGTGAAGGTGGATATATATCCTTCACTGCGTCATTTATATAGCGATTATCCACAGCGAGAAGATCGTCTATATAGCGTTTGGTGAATGAGAAGGAACGGGCTTTGAATGGATCGGTTTTTGAAAGCGCCTGCATATAGTCATATTCATAAGAGAACAGATACAGGTCAGCCAACAGGGGTGCACAATTAGTACCCATTGGAATACCTATATGCTGCTGATATATTGTGTTGCCAAATTTCACATAGATATTTTTAATGAGAAATTCAAGCAACTCTATAAACAAAGAAACATCCCATGAATGATATCTCTTGTATGTAGTCGAGCTAAAGAATGCTTTATGGCTTCCGACATTAATATATCTACGATCAGTTTTCATGAACACAGATACTATTAATGAACTTATACGGTCAATAAGGTCCTCATGAGGGATTGTAGTATAGAGAGTCGAGAAATCCCATGTGGATACATGTCTGTACGGTATGTGACCTTTAGCATCAAGTTCTTCCGTAAGACATTTTGAGTTTTCAATATCCACATACATTCAACGCCAGAGTTCTTGAAAATAGTGGCGCAATACCTTTCCCAAAATGCTTTTACCTCCTGAAGGGCCCTCGTCAATAGGGTTGAAAGAAGCTTGGTGGTGCAGCTTCTAGAACCAGCTATGAATCTAGCTTTGTATGGTGATTTATGCATTTTGGGAGTCCAGTATATTTTTGGTATGTCGCTATGATTGGTTGGAAGACAAATACCTCTTTCCCTGAGAAACTTTTTGTGATTGTTAAATAAATCTTCCAGAATAAATGCAGTTTGGGAGTAAGTAGACGTATTTGATGAAGATATGTCTACACTCAATTCTTTAACCAGCACCTGGTAATAGTAATATTTACATATGAATATTATATTATTCGGAGCTTTGTCTGCTGGGACTATGACGAATTTACTCTGGAGATTTGCTAGAACTTCTTGCGAATTGAGGTTTCTCAGTACTTGTTTTGCTAGGGGAAGAGAACTTCTGTCAATATGGCGGATTGCTTCAACGACCTTGCTCTTGGTGAGGTCCAGCCAATCAGCGAGTACTGTAGGTTCAACTTTTTCTCGCTTAGACCAATCAATAACGTACTGTTCTAATGCAGTCAGGACTATCTTCTGGTCCGCCTTCAGATTTATTCTTCTTGGCTCTCTATTTTTAGGTCCTTTCATCAGGAGTAATTTCAGATCCTTATCACTCACCACATCAAGGTCACCAGTCACAATATGTTTGCATGGTGTATAGATAAAGTTCGACAATTCACAATCACAACTATAGCCTCCTGACGTGTATAAGTTCCAGTCAAACTAACCCATTCCAGTAACCAGAAATGGTGACACATGATCTACATGCAAGCCATGAATGTCATCATTCCTCTATTGGTCAAATTCTAAACTTAAGCCGGTGTGATGGATAAAAATGTCCTGATGATTAGTGTCACTTTCCATATACTTTTCTATTGCAACTAAAGACGGACACTTGTCCCCAATGCGGGGAAAAGTGTCCTAGTTGGTTTAGAAGATAGGGACCGGACACTCATAACAACAGAACATTCCTAGCCTCCACACCGGTACTCTTAGTACCGTAACGGTCGAGGCACTATACACACAAATACGGTCAATCTTGAAATTATTCCACCATTTCACACAGACAAACGAAATATGAAACATTCCGTTGAAAGAGACATTTTGACAAATCTGAAGAGGGAAAGTTGTGAGAGAAAGCTGGTAGGTGCATGCTCAAATTTTGGCATAGCAACAGGCATAACAGAATATCTTGACAGAGGGTATCACAAGCTAAAAATATATATATATGTTCTCTTTTACGCCTGGCAAAGATCGATAATGGTAAGTTTATATGCAGTCAACACTAGTTTTCTGACATACATATGTACCTTCATCCACATTTAGTATTTGAGATTCCAGTCCGACTTCACTGTTAGCGGCAGACTCCGGCACCACCACTTTGGCATCTGTTGCACCAGCCTCCCTAGAAGGAGGCTGTGTTACTACAATAGAAACTTCAACAATGTATCAAAACTAATATAATACGTGTAAATCGGATATACCCAGCTTCATTACCTCGCTTATGTATTAATGGACATTACAAAAGTCTAATTTCTGATAAACATTACAAATTTAAACGAAAATTCTCATCCAGTGAAGACCTAAAGCGATATTTTTATAATGTAGTATATAGTAAGACAACCTACTTTCACTCCCTAAATACTGGACATTTTTCAGAAGAGAGACAGAGAATGTGGAACCCATCTCCAGGAATCCATCCCCGATGATGTTGATTGTTGTGATGATGTATTTATCCCCGTCTTGGAATGTCACTGTACCAGCAGTGGTCTCCACTCCTATACCACTCTGAGACTGTGACTACAACAAAGTTATTCCTCAAAGTTATTGATTTGCGAAATCCTCTCAGAATCTCACCACATAGTAAACTGGAGCATTGTACTTCAAGTCAATGCAATAGACCACCATGTAAATCCCGTCTCAACTAGGGTTAATGAATGTTGCCCCAAGACGGTTTTTGGTTCTGGACAGGTGTCCTATGCTTCATAGAGAGAAAAAGTGTGCTGTTTTCACCTCCAAACTGAAGATATTGCATAATTTCACCAATTCAAGGTAATGTATTAAAAACCTTAAGATCGGGGACCTGGAAAATATTCTAACCATACAACAAGATAATACCACACCTCGTCTTGAAGGCCAAAACGTATTAATGTCTGGGAACATAGCCTCCAGGTGGCGCCTCCTATGGACGTATGTGGAATGAAATAATCATAAGAAGCAACGTATCCATAAAACAAATTTATAAAGAACATGTTTGGATTTTATTTGCAAAAACTAAATTTTGAAAAGTCTTAATCCTTTATACTCTCCAAACATTGGTGGAGATATGGTTTGTTTTGGAATGTAGGATGGGTAGATTAATTCATCTAATTATTCAATGTCAGCCCCAAGATCATTTATTTACTATACAATTCCATGTACCTGATCATACTGGAGAGCATAGGGAACCATCACACTGCCAAAGGTTCCTTCGTGCCTCGTTATGTTTAGCTGGACTCGTCTCTGATTGGTCACGGGGTCGACAATGACTGTCTGGTCTTCTGTCCGTATGCCAAACACACCGTGTGGATTGTCATTGTATCTGTAACATCAATACATCTCTGACTTGTTTGACAGTTACATGTATTTCACAATACTTAGAACATTAATACAGATGAATGTTTCGGGGTGTTCAAATTTGTTAGAATCTGAAATGATACGAAAAACGCATCTTGAAATGCGAAACGCCGCCATTGCACACGTGTCGTCGCACCAAACTAAGGCATCGGGCAGTGCTTCAACAATGAGAATACCGCAAAAATCGAAAAATATGTCTTATAGTGGTTTTTGAAACAATGCAAACCGAACACTTTTGAACATAGTATTGCCCCAGGGTTGAGGAGTCAATTGCAAACAAAAAATTTCACCGGTCACTAAATAAACTAATTCAACATTGCTAAATTATAAACAAATGTTTCGGTGCCTAATCTCATCACAACATCACGTAGACAATGACGACCTTCGCGCTTCCTACAGCTAATAATTCCGATCTCCAGACATTTCTACAAAAAAAGGGCTTAAAACAGTAATATGATAATGGACCATATGAGAACAAAATAGCTATACCGTATACTGAATGTTGATGTGTTGTAGGTCCCATCCACTTCTGCTCCACCTTCGATACGAATTAATTTCAGTTGAAACATCTCTGTGAGCTCTGGTACATCATCGGGAAGAATTTGTAGGATTATCTCTCCTGATTTGGAGCCATCTTGAAGAACCAGACTACCAGACATAGGTTTAACATCATCAGTATCATCCACAGGACCAGACACATCCCAGAAAATCTAAAAATGGAACAAAATTACCTTCCCTGGTGTGAGAGTGTAACGAGAGTTCTGGCCTTGATGTGAACCCATTTCGGAACGTTCAGACTTCTGGTCCTCCTGCCTTACATGTACATTATCAAAAGCGTTTCGAATGGCTGCAGTGAGTTACATTATCATTCTCTACAGGGTACCCGAAGGGGATTGCCGCAAGCAGACTCAACATAATTATCTGTAATCAGGGTTTTTGGTCGAGCAATATATTTTAAAATTACCTTTCATGCAGTTTCCTAACAATGATGCATATGTACGTCACTTACGCGGAGATTGCCAATGGCGCCCGTGTCGGTCCTACGGAGAACAGGAAATTGAAGCACGAAGGGCGAGGACCCAACAGGTTCATCCACGGTACGAGGTGTTTGTGCCACAGCTCCAAACTGAAGGATACCATTGGGGTGACCATACTTCTGAACCTGGACAGCGGATAACAAATATTCAGTCAACATATATAACAATAATATAATTCGGGCAAAGGGTTTAACTTTACAAATTACATGGAAAATCTGATAAATATCGATACACACACATATTTTAGAAATATATTTGCCAGACCGGGTATACCAATTATTTCAAATTGCAACTATTTTCTGTCAAATTGCAATTTGCAAGTTGCAATTTTTTAAGGCGTTAGGTGTTGCTTCAACACAAACGAGAACTCGTGGACTTCTAAAGGCCAACCAAAGTTTGGGTACTTGTACAAGATTCCAGAGAGCAGGAGTATTGTCCATGTAGGATCGAGAAAGATTAGGCCTATTTCTGAAGAATGCGATACCTGTACATGGTACATACATAGTATAGTATTAAGCCAATTTTATTGATTTCTAGACAGAACTAATGTAAATGTGTCATTGTACAATTGAGTCATCTAGCAGCTTACAAATGTGTAATTTATAGATTATTTTAGCCTTATTGTGGACGATTCAAGCGTTGTTAACCAAAAGTAACGTTGTTGTCAAAAATTATGCCTAGATGCTACCAAAATGTCACCTACGTTACCAATTAGTACCGTTGTTGATACTCGAACAAGGAGACCCGATATTAATAATTTTGATATATACAAAATGTTAAGTCTGTCAGTAGGGCAATGTCTACCCATGTAGCTGTCGGCCGTAAAAACGATACTCCACACAGGGTTTCATTGCCTAAGATGCCTAAATTGGTCTTAGAATGAAGTGTAATCTGCTCAAACAATCCGTTGGTTGTTTATTACCGAATTTTCACAACATTCGGTATCGTCAACAGATAAAGTTTACCGATTCGGTCATATTTGACATTGGAAGAAGCCAATTTTGTGTTCTACATCCTGAGAAACATTGGTAGTGAGTAAAAACTGAAATTTATTGTGTTCTTGTGACCGGCAATAATTCTCCATTTGGATGGGGAGGTGGATCACATGATCCAAGCTGGCATATATGACCACGGGACGAATATATATCAATGTTGTTACTCACAGTTATCGTTGTCTTGGCTCTAAGGGGGACAACCTCTCCATCTCCGACTACTGAGAGAGTGGAACTAATCTGATAGATCTCCACAACAAAGGCTTTTTCAATCTCCCATTCCGACCTCGGCTTTATGAACAAGGTGAACTGTTTGTCGCCTCCTTCTCCATCCATCCACTGAAACGATCCTTCCGTGGCGTCCACCCCATTCTCACGGTAGCCGATATCGCCAGTGTCCTCCAGCACAATGTTAGGGTCGTTAGGGCCTCGTATTCTCCAGTATACCTGCAGGATTCAACAGCAGCATATCATATCTGAGTTTCAAATAATTGCTCAATTATTTCTCATATTTCGCAGATATTGTATAACACGTAGCTCAAAATGAATACTCTTCAAAATAAAAAAAAAACTAGCGATTTACATGTATTCAAATGATCAACATTGAATACCGCGCTGAGATTACAGAAACAAATGCTAACCACGTAACAGTTCAACTCCCATTTCCTCTTTAGTGTCATTCAAGTTTTCTCGAATAACCCCAAACAACTCAATTCAAACATCTTTGCGCATTATTACAGAATTGGATGAAACGAAGGTCAAGCGGAAAATCATCTGCTGTATTCGTGTACATAATATTGTAAATGTTCCTGATGGAAATGCTAGTCCTAGCGATGGAAGGTAGGCAGAAATATAGTAGATCACTGAAAAAAGGGAACAAATATGTATATATGTTGACAAAAATATATATCTGTAATTATACAGAATGCATCGCTGATGATATGATCTCAAATCGTCTGTAAGCAGACACCACGTCTGCAATCAACGTAACTCCTCAAGCACTTCTTGATAAATCGAAATAGGTAATTCCACTGTTTACAAAGCATAATTGCGTGCGTTAGAACGTTTGGGATGCTATCGTTACAAGTATTAACACTGACAGAACTTTAAGTCTACGATGACCACCCGAAGATCTACCTGTGTTGATTCTGGACTGCAGCTGCGAAGAGCTAGGGCAAGGTCGATCAATAAGCCAACGCAAACTAGCGAGTTGCCCAGCTTTCCAGCTTAAGTCAACAAGCTTTTACTTTCGAGATTACGGAAGCCAGCACACGCTTCACCCGCGGAGTCGAAGCAGCTACTCATAAAACACCGCCAGCGAACGTTCGTACTGACCTGGTCCAGAGCTAGCGCGAGCTGGCGGGAAAGCCAAATAAGCTACCCGCAATGTACCAAGCTTGCCGATGTTTCGAACGGGAGATTTACAGGAGCTTGTCGTCAGTTAATAGTAGTGGAGTGGAGGTGGAATACTTCCCCAAGTTTGACTCAGTTTGGTCCAACGGACATTCGAACGATCAAAGTGATTACTGTATGCTCCCCTCTGTGTTTAGAGAGGGGGTAGCTCCACTCTATGATTAGAGAGCGGATGATAAAAATTCTACTGAGAAGTTCAAAATATTTTTCAAAGTACATACATTTTGTTCTCCCAGTAATCCTTCAGTTCTGCCAATGGTCAGCACTTGCGGGATTTCGTGGTCTGGATTGGCTAAAATGAAGTTGACTGGACCCTTGAATTCAAACTTTCCATTGGGGAAGTCAGACTTGACTATTGTAACAGTGGAGGTGGTAACATCACCTAGTTGGGCTCCACCTACAGAAAGAAGTGTACAAATGTTTGATAAAGTCACACTATTCAGCTACATATATGTGATAAAGTCAAAACGTTATGTTACATATGTGTGATAAAGTCACAACATTCTGTTACATATGTGTGTTAACTTGCTATATTCGCATATTCTTGTGATTCAAGTCTTTGAACAAGGATATATCAACACACTCACATCCAATTATGGGCTCAAGCCAGCAGGACCGGAAACCTTTTAGTGTAATTTGGTATTATCATTCTGTTTGTCAATACCACTTGAGCCGATTGGGACACATGGGAACTGATGCATGTACTCTTATGAAAAGGATTGGTCGAAAAATACGGCAGCCTTCTTGGAGTGTTGCTAAAACTTCAAAGATCTTCTACCGAACCATAAACCCAACTGTCGCGAACCTTGACATATATGATCTATGGATCAAGGAGGTCGGGCTCTGCAACCGTGAGTGGTACAGGCTCTTAATTTGTTGTATGAAATCCTCAGACGCACTATTTCATGAATAATCAGCCGGCTAATTTTAACGACAAAAACAAGAAGACAAATGACTCGACTTCTACCATTGAGACTGAGAGAAACGCCATCTCAGGGCGACTAATTTCCAAGCTTTAAACATAATAACAATTTCGGACCAATGATGGACCCCTATTAGGCGAGAAATAAGAACAGGTCCAGTACAAAAGTAGTGTTTGAGAACGAAAACCCGTTTCTTTTCAACATGTGACCCTTTGGGATCACCTTCAGTGGTGACCCAGCAGCCGTACCTGCCCATGACAAGGCCCCACAGCCATGATGGGCCGAGGAGTAATAATCACATCTGAGTAATAATCACACCAGAAATTAAGGGATTTGAGCAAGAAATCCAATTGAAGGATTTATGTCATGTTAATTTTAAACCGTATGTTGCAATGATTTTACTCCCACATGAACAGACCAAAAAGATGTGAGCAGTGGGCCTACCTCCAGCAGCTGTCAGTAGCACAAGGAACTGTTCAGCTGATTCCCTCTCCAGGTCATCAACGATACTGATGTTGATTGTATTATAAGTCATTCCATTCCCAAAGACCACCTCTCCCGCACGTAGAACATAATCAACATTAGCTGTGGCGGTCAAGTTCTCAGCTTTGTATACAGCTCGTACTTCACCGTAACTCCCCAGCGTTCGTACAATAGGCAGCCTGGCTATTCCATCTTCCTCCCTTACTATGAAAATATACATAAGACAATACAATTAGCACACCATCTTTCACTTCTGGCCACTAATAATCCTAGTGATAGACAGATGAGATGGCCGGAGAGAACAACCGCGGGAAAAATGCTGATAATACAGAGCAAGATAATACAGTATGAAAGATGATAAAAGTATCTTACCAATAAAATTCACAGCACTGGGGTCAAACTGAATTCTGCCCTCTGCGCCATCGTTCATCTCAATAATAATAGTCTCCAGATAAGCTGGACCAATGGCAGGCCTCATATCAGGGATAAGTTCACCAATCATAGTGTAGTTATTGTCACTAAAATACAAGATAGAAAAACATGTTATTTCTCCATAAGTAAACATGGGAAACATAGGAAATGACCTCCTCTCAAATTCTTCTCGCAACGTTCTAGGCATGCCTACGAAGTTCCAAACATCTCCAGTCAAACCTGTGGGACTAGTTGATTACTGGATTGCAAACTGTACACTGAAATTGATAGAGAAAATGATCTCACAAACAAAAGATGTACATCTTTGATGCATGTTTAATACGCCTGCAAAGTATCAGGAACATCGAATCAACATCCAATCAAAAAAGAATCAGTCAACACATGGCGATGGTACATTGCAATTGATGGGGAAAAGTCCAACCCATCGTAAATCTAAGAAAAAATGTTTCATCTCACAAACAACATATGCACATCTCCAGATTAAGCTGAAACCTATCTGGAATATCCAGTCCTAACCCTGGCACTAATTGATTATAATTAAGTGTCAATGCTACATTGTAAAACACACGCTAAGTGACCTGAAATGTTTCATGGGCACGAGGGTACCAGGAAGGGAATCCTGAAGGGAGATCTGTGAGATAAATCTTCAACCAGGATCTTTAACATTTTGTCCCTACGCCAACGAAGCAACGGGCACAGCAATATAACAATAGGCAGTTTACGGTCATTGTTGTTTTTCTGTCATTATGTAGCCAGCTTTGAGGTCATAAGCTGTGAACCTGTCTAATTGTAACACCGTACCCTATTTGAACAGACCACTCACAATGTTGTTACTTTCAAATCTGCTAACAATTATCTTCAAACTTCTTTGAAATAGTGCTGAAATAAGACAACCACGGGCTACATAAGACCTTATAAAACAACACGAGTGGAATGAATGAAAACTGAATATCTACTAGCATATAAAGCCCAGCCCTATCCTATCATACCTAGGAGGGAGAAGGAATACGCTGGTTAGGTTCATGAAGAACATCTCTGGACCCTCAGGTATTGTATCTTGAATGATCTCCAGACGGACAGACTGAGTTATCTCCCCGTCCTCAAACACGAGCGTCCCAACAAGGGGGACAAAGTCCTGTCCTGCTGACGCCGTCCCCGGGGTGGTGCTGTAGGTCACTTGAACGCGCCCCACGGAGCCGTAACTCCTCAACACTGGCAGCTCCACCTGTGCCAAATAATACGGTGATAAAGGCCATCTAAATGAAACAATCTCAGTAACTAGCCCTTTCCCCGATGGGCACCATTTGAAATTTCATGGTACTTTCAGCACTGAAATCCTCTCGATAAGGTTCCAAGTGACCTCGGCTTATAGGTTCATATGTATTGACAAAATTGTGTAAAAGCTTGTGGTTATAGCATAAATTATGCCCAACTATTGTGTTTAGGAGCATATATTTTACTGATGTGACCTTTGGAATAGTTCAAGGTCAGTCTCGGAGAATTTATCGGGGACCGATATACAGCATTGTTAATACTCTAGATCAATTCGCTTAATATATAGTGATCAACATCAGTCGTAAGTGAAAGAACTGGAGATGCTCATTATGCAAGATTGTAACACAAATACTCACAGATCCCTGATCCTCTGACACCCTCGTCTCCTCTTGCAGAGAGAACTGGAACAAGCCATGAGGGTAATCACTGGCCACAAATAAGATTTCTGACAACGAGGCATCAGCTTCACTGGAGATAACAGCGCCTCCCGTCGCCGAGGTCAGCTGCAGAGTGAACACAATGAGTAATTCTGGCAATGTGTCATCTCTGGCCTGTTGAAGAGAAAAACAGAAGAGAAGCCCAGGTGAGCTTGAATAACAATAATGGAATTTCAGTTCATATATTCTTTGGTCAGATCAGATTTCTGATCAAAAGTTATCAGCTCCGTTCTCAATTACACTATCAAGTTATTTTCATTATCATGCTTATCTCTAAACTGTGTGAAAATATAACTAAAGCAGCAGGGTATAATTATAGCAAAACTATTTAGGACTAATCTAAATTTCACAATGGTATCCACAATTAAGTACTGGTCGAGTAAGTATTATTCTATCCCTCACCTGTATAATGATGGGGGCGGTTCCCTGAAGCGAGGCAAACTGTATGGATCCCTCCAACTGAGCAAATGCTGTCACGTCTCGAGGGGTTATAGACCAGGTTACCGTCACATCACCATACACACCATCACCGCGGGACACTATGACCTCCGCCTGCCCCTTGTATGCGCTACTCGACTCCCCAGGTTCTCCCACATACACACGTCTGCTGTTGGGAAGAACAAGCACTGTGCCACTGGAGCCTGGGTCAGGGGAGATAACTATGGTAGCATCCCCTTTCTCAGGGGACACGTCAGCATCATCAGCAGATGTCAGAGATACAATAAATTCCTCCTCTCCCTCCAGAAGGTTATCAGGTGTGGTAGTCAAGGAGATTGATTTCCGTGCTTCACCCTAGAAATAGGAAAATTTATATTTTCATAATCAATAGTTTTCATTGTTTTCCAACTGAACTGCAACTAAATTATACAAAGGATAACTTTTTAAAATTTATTTCTATGATTAGAATATGCTCAGGCAACGACAATGTAATGCAACTCAACTATGAAACTATTTATAATAGCGAAAAGGTCATTAAAGGAGTTAAATGTCTTCGATGGTTTCGGAAAAAGAATTAGGTAAAATAAGAACTCGGCTGACAGATCATTTCATCGAATACATGTGTAGAACATAATTCCATATGCCATGCAGGAGAAAATATCTGTCTTAATTGTTGGGGAAAATCCGGTGTATCGGTTACAAAATGAGTTTTCTTCTTAATTCATATTATAGTGGAATAATTTGAAGTTCATTTTCTTACTACTTTCTGATAATTTTATTGATTCTAAATTTACATCATTTGTTTTGGTCCAAGAGGACACATGTCTCAACGTTAGGAGCTGGGATCGGTCAGCATCATCTGCTTGGCCGGAGTCCGCAGAAGTGACGCGTCCTCCGGATCGTTGATGACGTCCTACAGCTCCGGATCTACATCAGTGGATGGAACGGACTCTTCCCCGGATGTCGGAACCTCCAGTAACTGCTCATCGGCAGTATTGGAATAACGATATCGAATAAATGAGTCCGATCCGTCATTGGGTTGTTTTCCAAAGGTCCATCGGAAGACGACCAGAGTTTGCCTAAAGGCAATAAAATCGGGACTGAACATCCTCCGCTCCATATAACAGGATGTTACGAGACCTGTCGAACACCTTTGCCAACGAAGGCGCATGGCAGTGGTCAACAAAGCAAGTCTCTCGTCGGAACGGTAGCGGCCGCTGAAGGCAATAACAAAGAGGGCCCAATGCCCCATGTCGGCTGTATGTTGATCGACCCCAACAATGGTTACTGCGGCGGACTTCGCCACTCCAGCGTGATCTCCACTTTCCCTATCCATATTTTCTCCCAACAGTGTTTGAGGGGACTACGTCGCCGCATCACTGGAAGCAGACGACACAGTAGACCCGGGCGGTATTTTCTCACCGGAGCCGCGCAAAATCTTGACAAGAGTAATCGACGTGCGCAGGCTATGTTTCCTGGTCGAAGAGCGAAGCTCAGTGGTGAAGACAACAATAAAATCCCCACTCCCTGCCGCAAGAGACTGAGCGAATGAAGTTTGATAAAGACAATCTCGATTTCCGTGTTGTTTTCGTATGGAATGGCGCGGCGGCAGGGATGTACTTTCTCGGTAATAATTAGTGGAAATGCTCCAAAAAGAAGCAGGCGAGCAAGTTTCAGTAGAGTGTACAGAGTCTGATATAGTTATCTGTCCATCTATCTATATATCTATATATCTATATATCTATCTATGTAACTTACAGGCTGGAAAGTGAGAATACCGGAGCGTGGATCATCAAAGTCCCGCTGGGCCTGTGCATTCAGTCTCCATTGAACGGCCACAACTCCCTCTGTTCCCACCTGGCGGATCACATCTAGTGTGACTCGTCCATTAGGATCACCGTTAAACTTAGACTCTTCCACGGGCACCTGCGGAATGGAGGTCGATTGAACGACAATAGACAGAGCTGGGTGAGTGAATAGAATTTAACGTCGCTTTCAACAATATTTAAGCTATATCGCGACGAACCAACTAAGCACCACCCAGCCAAGTTGCGTTCCTGCTACTTCAAAAAAGAGATCAGTGAAGGACGCTTACATGGTGCAATAAAGACAAGTGATATTACAGTGCTAGACATCACATTATCAAGTTCCTGTTGCTTCTCCACCAAATGCATTGATGTAACAGGAACCGAGTGTCATTCAAGTACGTTATCGATGTTCCATGATTCAATAACATCTAGGAATTGTAACGTTTGTTCGTTGTCATGCAGGTGTGCTCACTATCTCATCTGCCATCTTACCCTAGTTTTTTGCCTATTCAGACAGCTCAACAAGAGTGAGCGAGTGAGTGGGTAGGATTAACCCTATCAGACCTGGGCGATTTGGGTCTGTCCCAGCCCTACTGGGGATCTCTCTCCCACCTCCTTATCATCTTGTCGGAAGATATATTGGACCGATTTTCCGAATTTCGTATTTCTCGATATATTCTCTCTAAAAAACTAATACATACGATAGAGAATAATTAGTTGGTAAAAATAAATTTTAAGCGAGATAAATGCAAAAAAAAAACTGGACCGAAAGGACAGAAAACTTCCTGAGGACAACTCAGTCGTGACCGCCATTTTGAATTTTTCCATGATCCTTCACACATAGGGTTATGCAAATAGTCTCAAAATGACGCCAATAGACTCGCTCAATAGTCGGAAAGATTCAGCTCTCTTGTTTTCATCGTTCCGAAGCTACGGCAGTGTAAAGTTTGGTAGGGGGATCATAATGACCCTCCCCAGGACTGTCATATCACGATGATGCATACATGTGACAGCGTCGACTTTTTATAGTGCTGATGCTCTAACCATTAGGCCACCACATACGTCAACCCAAAATACGACAAATTCAAACGGTCTCTTTAAAATACAAGATAACACTGATCAAAATTGAAATTGATTCCTCTGCAGTGATGTAAATATATATATAAGGGAAATATTTCGAATAGCAGCGAGGGTTTCGTTTATAAGAAATAGTACACCGCAAAATTCTAAGGCAAGGAGAATGATATAGGCGGGTGTTTTCCCCGGTTCTTGCCTTTTTCAACCAGAAAATACAGAATGATTTTTACTGAGAATGAATGCACATCAGAAAGAACAAGTAGTAAATACCTCTGTGTCTATGAAGCTGAAGAGTCCTCTTGGTGAGTCGTTCTTCAGAATGGCCACTCTCACGTTAGTTATAGCTCCAAGACTAGCACCTTCACTCACACTGATGAGCTTCACGTCAAATTGCTGAAGAATTTAGCGCCATCAGTTGTAGTAAATGATTATCACTGTCATGAACATGAATACATCGAAGAAAAACTTATGATCGTCTAATCTACGTAGTTTTAAAGACGATATACTACTACCTTTCCAGTGAGATGTAATATGATGTAAATATTTGATGAATCCACAAATTCATCATTTACGTTAATGGCAGGCAATCACAGACAGACTTTTTCCTATCGGTACAATAAGGCACAATGCAATACAAAGAAGGTTAACTAACATCGGGTACATGTATATGGTATAAAAGTCTGTCCATTTCATTTGCCGTCTACTTCTGACCTTGTGAAAATCAACGGTTGATTTAGCATGAGTTTGCTGTTTTGCAGGATGGATCTACAAAATAACTACTGAAATCAACAAAATCACTACAATTTATCTGTGATATTAATACTATTTCACGCTTTTAAGGTTTCTCCGTGTATAAAACTCAATATTAGTTGCATCCTGTATCGAGACTCGATTGCATAAGGTGACGTAATGATGTTATGGGGCGGACAACGAGGCCGAATAAGGTGATAAAAGGGGTGGGCACTTCAAAATTCGGTAATTCGGTTGGCCATGGGATAAGCCCACTGTTATTACCTTATACGGTTCCATTAACCTTTGTCCATGATAACTGCAACACATTATGACGTCATCCTGTGCAATTGAGCTCTGGTGATTGAAAGACCTATTATGGAATTTTATAGTTCTTTAAAGCGTAAATATCAAGGAGAAATGGTGGTCATTTTGTGTAGATATTAGTTTGCTATACAAGCTGCAAAAAAGGAAAACTATACCGAACCAGCCGTTGATTTTTTGTACATGCTACAGATTGAACGACTGATTAAAATAGACAGACTTAGTATCTGTCATAATGTATCCAGATAAAAGCCAGTTTTATTCAGGGGTGATCAGACACTTCAGATACATACAGAAAGACATTAGAAATACATTTAACATCTTAATTTAGCTAGACCGCTGCATGATTTCAATGATTTTTCGATCAATCAATCAATCCATTACCTCCATGGGTTCAAAGATGTTATCATCTATAATAGAAATGAAGATGAAGGCCTCAGTATCATCAGGGCTAAAACGGATTGACCCACTGGATGGGGTAAAGTCAGACACGGTTGTATCCCTGTGGTATGCCTGCCAGCTTACAATAACCGTTCCAAAGTAACCGACTACCCGAGAAACCTTCAGAGCCAGGCTCGTATTCCTCCCATACTGTTCATATGTATCAACACGTCCTTCGTTGTTCTAGAAATAAAGACATTCACATTTTCAATATCTCGCTATGTTAATATTCAATATCACACCCGTGTCTATTATTGTTCAAAATCTCTCTAGTGTCTGTTATTGTTCAATATCTCTCTGGTATGTTGAAGTGTATGTTATTGTTCAATATCTATGTAGTATGTCCAGTGTCTGTTATTGATCTATATCTCTCTAGCAGTTCCATTGTCTGTTATTGTTCAATATCGCCTTAGCATATTTTGATAATAATTTTCGAAGTACAAAACTAAGGAAAAGGGCATAGCAATTTAGGGTTGGAAATCAATGGAGAACGTTTTTACGTTTACGGTATATCTTTTTCCGCGAACGTTCACGATTTCGACATTAGGAGGAAAATCAGAAAATGTTATGAAGAAATACAGGTGGATGGAAGTTACAAGCGTCCAGTCCGTCATTCATAATTCAGCCGTCGTCCATTAAGGAATATCCGCGACTATAATCCAAAATGCAACACATATAAGGGAAGTGGGAAGAGGTGCCGACATACTGACTGCGTCACATGACTTCACAGAATAGTCTTCTGGTTAACCTATTCTAAAGCACATACCAAGAATCTAACGATTCATGATATGTGTTGTATCTCAGGTACGCTTTTATTGTACCTGTTCATGTGGCAACTTGGGATGATATGACCACACGGCCCCTAGCGCCGGCAGACGCGGTATTAGACACAAATCTAGAGAGCTATGATGGAAATGCTCTGACAACTCGTATACTGGTAATTGGTGAGCTGTTTCGCTGTGACAACTCGTACATTGAAGATTGGTGAGCTGTATCGTCGTCAGATGTAAATGACGGCATTTAACACAAAAGACTAGTCTGTAAGGCCCGATGTCGACCCAGCATCAACTTCCCTATTCCTAGAACTATTCCATATTCCATATAACAGTATTAGCACCAAATTCAAAAAGACAATCATAGTATACATAAACATAGGCTAGTTTCCTGCAAGAGAGAAGCGGTCAACAGTTTTCAATGATGCCGACAAGACATCATGATGTTCCAAACATATAAATCCGTATCGCTGATCAGTATTCTTAATCCATAATAATCGTTGTAAAGTCGTCATCTAGAGAATGATGTATCTCAGTCACGCTTTGATTGGGACTGTTCATATGAGCACCACGAGGATCTTGAAGTACATGAATTCATACGGCCCCTAGCCTCGGGTTAAGCGGAATTAGACACAAGTTACGAAACGTAGCGCCATAGATCTTGCACGCTACGTTCGTATTTTGCTATCAGCATGCGATATGTATCGCCAAATTTGAGAAACTTTGAGTGGAGGCGCTTGTGGAATAGCCCTGTTTAATGAGTTTCTGCAACAATGTTTTGTGACGTTGATTAAAATCGTCACATATAACACAGGATCTACCAAATGCTGCTAGGCGAGATATGTATACGCCATATGCAGGTCCCACTGGAATATTACTGTCCAGAGAGGGATAGTTTACGATGTCGAAATTGTAATCATCTCTTTTGTCATAAAATCGACGAGAGAGAATTCCCGCTTCATTTTTATAGAGATATAGATCTAAATATGATGTGACTGTAGGGCTATCTGTAGTTTCCATCAAATTCAGTGAAGGTGGATATATATCCTTCACTGTGTCATTTATATAACGATTATCCACAGCGAGAAGATCGTCTATATAGCGTTTGGTGAATGAGAAGGAACGGGCGTTGAATGGATCGGTTTTTGAAAGCGCCTGCATATAGTCATATTCATAAGAGAACAGATACAGGTCAGCCAACAGGGGTGCACAATTACTACCCATTGGAATACCTATATGCTGCTGATATATTGTGTTGTCAAATTTCACATAGATATTTTTAATGAGAAATTCAAGCAACTCTATAAACACAGAAACATCCCATGAATGATATCTCTTATATGTAGTAGAGCTAAAGAATGCTTTATGGCTTCCGACATTAATATATCTACGATCAGTTTTCTTGAACACAAGATACTATTAATGAACTTAGACGGTCAATAAAGTCCTGATGAGGGATTGTAGTATAGAGAGTCGAGAAATCCAATGTGGATACATGTCTGTACACTATGTGACATTTAGCATCAAGTTCTTCCGTAAGACATTTTGAGTTTTTTAATATCCACATACATTCAACGCCAGAGTTTTAGAAATAGTGGCGCAATACCTTTCCCAAAATGCTTTTACCTCCTGAAGGGCCCTCGTCAATAGGGTTGAAAGAAGCTTGGTGGTGCAGCTTCTAGAACCAGCTATGAATCTAGCTTTGTATGGTGATTTATGCATTTTGGGAGTCCAGTATATTTTTGGTATGTCGTTATGATTGGTTGGAAGACAAATACCTCTTTCCCTGAGAAACTTTTTGTGATTGCTAAATAAATCTTCCAGAGTAAATGCAGTTTGGGAGTAAGTAGACGTATTTGGTAATGATATGTCTACACTCAATTCTTTAACCAGCACCTGGTAATAGTAATATTTACATATGAATATTATATTATTTGGAGCTTTGTCTGCTGGGACTATGACGAATTTACTCTGGAGATTTGCTAGAACTTCTTGCGAATTGAGGTTTCTCAGTACGTGTTTTGCTTGGGGGAAGGGTACGTCTGTCAATATGATGGATTGCTTCAACGACCTTGCTCTGGTGAAGTCCAGCCAATCAGCGAGTAATGTAGGTTCAACCTTTTCTCGCTTAGACCAATCAATAACGTACTGTTCCAATGTAGACAGGACTATCTTCTGGTCGGCCTTCAGATTTATTCTTCTCGGTTCTCTATATTTAGGTCCCTTCATCAGGAGTGTTCTTAGGTCCTTATCACTCACTATATCAAGGTTACCAGTCACAATATGTTCGCATGGTGTATAGATAAAGTTCGACGATTCACAGTCACAACTATAGCCTCCTGACGTGTATAAGTTCCAGTCGAACTCCTTGACAGCATTGGAGTAATTGAATATATTGGTGGCTATAGATTTAGTATACTTATATGAAATGCAAGGAGGTTCTGTGAACTTAAAATAGTTTGGTACAGCGTTGCGTACCTCTGGATCATTCAGTATTCGACGTAAATTAATAATGTCCAGTCCTTTATCTAAGTAGTTGAGTTTCAAGAAAAGCCGATCTTGAGATTATGTTCACTGGACGATACAACCGAAAATACGCTATATCTTGACATACTTTACTGATTTTTGGTGGTATTATATTTCCTGAAGACGCAGATTGTTGTATATCTCTGGCTATTTGATCTAAAGCTCTCAGAGGTAACGCATACAGAACTGTACGTAAGCTATGTATACTATTGGATGTGTTAGTTAAACCCACTAAGTAATTTAAAGTGATATGATCGTGAATCATCGAACTATTAAACTTTCGCCAATCAAGGACTGACAGATATTAAAGGTGAACTGCAAAGCTTTTAATTTTATCGAAAATGTTGCTTATATACATCTTGTCTTATGTGACATAACTTTTATACGTTTTTGGAACAATATTTAAGTTATCCTGTTATAAATCCGTCTTGAAAACTTGCATCGCTTGTCTCTCTTGGTTTGTAGAACGTTATGACGTTAAAGCGGTCTCCTTCATTCAAGTTTTATTTAAATGTGACGTCATGCTACGTCGGATGAATGAGCGAGGACCACTATAACGTCATGACGTTCCAAAAACAACGGGAGGCAAGCGATGACGTTTTCTGGCTCTCGTTTTCTGGTGGTATAAGTTTTGACTTCTCATATACCCAAAATAAAACAATAACCCACAGAACTATTACCACACATATTTGTAACAACTATAGAAGTTATTGTTTTATGACATTTTAACAGAACATTGGAAAGCTTTTCAGTTCACCTTTAACATTTTATTTTTCAAAGCTCAATCAATCCTCCAACTTACAGTGGTGACATCAAAGAGGATCAAGCCTTTAGCATTGTCATTTCCCTGAATAATGAGGGCCATACTGTTGCCTGGTTCCCTCACGCTGGGCCCAGCACCAGGCTGAGCAGTCCCTGTGACCAGTTCAACGCGGGTTATGATCACCAGAAACGTCTCGGTCAACTCAGGAATGTCATCCTGACAAAACATGAAACATACAGTACAGAGATTAGGTAACAAATAAGGTATTGGCAACCAAATCTGACTTGAGGCAGAAACAGCATACCTCATGCTAGAGTCTACCATAAATATCAAAACTTCTCAAACAGGCAGACAATAGAGAGATGGAAAGTCTAGCCATATTTTACTCCATTATGAGATACTTGAAACTATTCAAATCTCTTCTTTCTGGAATGAGTAGACAGAACACGGACAACATGCTAGTTTAACACAATATGGGTACTGATATAAGTTGGGATTTGAACTGTGGATCTTGACTGTAATGTATAAAGTTACGAACATGACATATGTCATTACCCTTAGTAGCTGGATGGAGACTGTTCCGCTGGTTAGACCATCCGTGATGACAATGCTGCTCTGTGTAGCTACATAATCTTGACCTGATACAGCCTGTTGGTTCACTGCCAGCGTTGTGTCCTGACTGGTCCTGTGTATGATAAATACACGTACACATAATTCTTACCCATCTCTGGCCTTTTCTATACTTTAAATGACGTATTATTCGAGCAAAACGATCTTTCGCTATACTTATATACACATATTGAATAGAGACGAATCATTCTGAAACCCCAGCTTCTTCCGTGCGAGTGCTTCACGCTGTTATCCTTAATATTGATTTTTTTATTATTTTCATCGATAACAATTGCACATTATCATAGAAGGGTGATTCTTGCATCATTTGAAAGCTCTTTTAACTGTTATTGCTCATGTAAAATGCGTTCGACATTTCAAAACGTTTTTTGACATTTTTGACCTTTGACACTTATAACTGAAAAAGTTTTTCAAAGTCTCGCAATTTAGGTCACATGTGACCTGCTATGCAATCAACAATGTATGAAAATTATGGGGTGGGCGCCTCTGACTCATAGGTTCTCGGGTTGAACTTTGAAGAATCTGGCGGGATTGGTTCAATATGGGAGGAGTATACACTTTCTGAACTAATTCAATCTGACCAGTCCGTCATCATGTTCATTACAGCTCAAGCTCATTGGGATCTTATGTGAGAATCCATGGGGCACCCATCTCAAACTTCTGAGAATTGTTGTTTTGCATAGCAGGCAACCTGTGATATAAATTTTGTGACTTTGCAGAACTATATAACGATGGTCAAATGTCAAATGTTATCTGTTGAAAGATAAAAGTGCTTCCAGACGATGTAAGAAACTGGTTGAAAATGACAGGTAATGGGCATTCCAAATATCCTAATCACAATACCAAATTTCAAGAACGTGTAACGATGATGTCAATGTTTGGTTGATTTGGTGTGGAATGCCCACTTGTGTTATCTTACCTGTAGTACACCTGTATATCCCCGAGTGTTCCTTGTTCTCTGATGATGTTCAATAGTTTAGTGGTATCAGTCCCGTCCGGTTCCGTCACCAGTACCGTGGTATGTTCCCAATACACCACTCCATGTGGGGAGTCGCTCGCCTGTACGATCAATCTCGCTACATTCCTCTCACCTGATTAAAAGATCAGTGATGAAGGCAAACTGACAAGGCTCATTTATGCGGATATTACACTTCAGGTGGGCATGCATAGGTTACCGCTTACTTTGATGTTCACGATACGGACATGGTGAGTTGATGAGTATATGATAGCCCTGTCTTGAAAAGGCCCATCGTGAGGTCATATTAAAGTCATAATAGAGTATGGGTGAGGTTATGATGATATCGTAGTGGGCCACCATCGAATGGGTCATGTTGGGGTCATGAGGAGACCATGATGGGCTCACGATGTTGCCATGATGAGGTCATGATGCGGACATGATAGAATCAGGTCATCATGGAGCAAAGTTGTAGACATGGTGGGATTAAAATGAGGTCATGACGTGGCCATGATGATTCCATGCTAAACTGATGATGATATTAGCATCAGTCAACGCCGAGGACGCTTGTATCACATGGTTCAGTTGAGAAGTCATGATAGATATACATGTAGTAACTATGGAATGTATTTCTCTTACCTATGGTAGCACCTTTGAAGGGTAAGAATGTCCCAGGTTCTACCACAGTCTGTAAGGTAACGAAGGTTGTCTCAGCTAGTTCTGGGATCAGATCATCCTTGATGACAAGGTTAATAGTGGCAATACTCTGACCGGATGCAAACTCCACCTGGATATATGAAGCAATATTATAATAATTACGGGTATCGATAAAATTGGCTTGCAAAAAGGGTTTTACATTGAAGCACTCATTGACATTAGGTTTAATAGGCTTTCAGAACGGAGCAAAATTGTACAGCTAATATAAAATCTGATTAAAAATCTGATAATGAACATTCAAGATTTATGCCTACATTTTAGCCACATATTATTACTTGATGTAATTACTAAATTAGTCATAAAAATGTTAGCGGCAAAAAAGCTTGTTAAAATATAGAAAGCCTTAAATCCAACGTAGGAGGAAAGTAACTCCGAATATACTTAGAAAAGACATCTTGTGATTCAATATTTCAACATATATTTATGACGATGGCATAAATATATGTTGAAATATTGAATCACAAGATGTCTTTTCTAAGTATATTCGGAGTTACTTTCCTCCAATATTATATCAAATTACTCAGTGGAACCACAGGTTTTTTAAATCCAATGTGTAGGTAGATTCGAACATTCTTTAATGGACGACGGCTGAATTATGAATGACGAACTAGACGCTTGTAATGATGTGTGAATAGATTTGGAGGTTCCTCTCAAATAGCAAACAATTAGCTGTTCTTGGCAATTTGAGGAGAATAATACGTCAAGCAATTCATTCATCTGAACGCTTTTCAGTGCCAAACAAATACATGTTTACTGGAAAATATCGAGTGATTTGTTCCAATTGAAAGCTAAATGTAATAGAAGGATGAATTAATACATAAATTTACACAGATCAATTTACAGCAACAAAAATGTAATGTAGAAGTTTTCCATGGTATACTCTGTCAATTTAGCTAAGGCTACTAATAATAGTTTTTAACTTCATTTGCATCAGTGCTAGGATTAGCTAAGTGTGCGTAAGGTGCTCGTGGACAGCGTATCTATTATAACGCTGTAATTATGTCTCCCCCCAACTATGTGCATTCATCCGTGTCCGGTGTCCGTCCGTCCGTCCATCTACTTGTACATGTATATACAGGCCTTGTCTGCAAGATACCTTGAGAACTACTGGACGGAATTTCACCAAACTTGGATGGAAGCTTCAACGGGATAGCCCCCTCATTTGATTAGGTTTTGGTGTGTGTGCGTGCATTCATCCTTGTCCGGTGTCCGTCCGTCCGTCCATCTACTTGTACATGTATATACAGGCCTTGTCTGCAAGATATCTTGAGAACTACTGGATGGAATTTCACTAAACTTGGATGGAAGCTTCATTGGGATAGCCCCCTCATTTGATCAGGTTTTGGTGTATGTGTGCATGCATTCATCCGTGTCGGGTGTTCGTCCGTCCGTTCATCTACTTGTACATGTATATACAGGCCTTGTCTGCAAGATATCTGGAGAACTACGTGACGGAAGTTCACCAAACTTGGATGGAAGCTTTATTGGGATAGCCCTCTCATCTGATTAGGTTTTGGTTTGTGTGTACGTTCGTCCATGTTCGGTGTCCGTCCGTCTGCCCATGTACGTGTACATGTATATGTATATACAGGCCCTTTCTGCAAGATATCTGAAGAACTACTGGACAGAATTTCACCAAACTTGGATGGAAGGTTCATTGGGATAGCCCCCTTATTTGATTAGGTTTGGGTGTGTGTGCATTTATCCATTTCCATTGTCCGTCCGTCCATCTAATTGTTCATGTCTATACATACCTTGTCTGCAAGATATCTGGAGAACTACTCGACGGAATTTCACCAAACTTGGATGGAAGCTTTATTGAAATGGCCTTATGATCTAATTAGGTTTGAGTGTGAGCTAGTGCTTGCGTGGGTCCATGCAAAATGTGCTTGTCTGTCTATGTCCAATTTTTGTTCACTCCATATCTTGGAAACTACTGAAGGCAGATGCATGAAACTTCTATACGGTACAGCATGTATACTATAGGTGTGGCTCTTGTATGTTTTGCATCTTTCCTATAATGTGATCAGTTTCGAAATAGTTGATGCTTCACAATTACATGTATTTCACATTGGTTGGACGCTGTAGATGTCGACAATCCACGCATTGCTATATAAATCCCGACTCCTCACTGGGTTACTGCAACAATAAAAATCGCCTCTTTGTAATTAATATTTTTAGATGCGCAGCTTTGTTTAGGATACTTATTGCTACATTCATTTTATAGCACTTTCCCTTAAATTATGTGCCCACTCAAGGCAAGGTGGGAGGTTGGGGGAGACGTATGTTTTTGCTTTAAAAAACAACCAGCATAGGCTTCATGCCGGAGCAGCAACTCAAGAGTCAAAGCGGAACCTCTAGTTATACTTTTGTGTTAAACTGGCTGCTCAAAGTTCCTATAATGGTCATTCCTATAGGAGATACAATAGACGAGTTCTATATTATACTGCATGCTATTCTCTCAAAAACAGAGAAATATTTACCAGTCCTGAGGCGGGGACGATGTCCTGTTCACTTTGGTCACCTGAAAGCATCCACCTGACAACCACACGACCATAGTATCCACGGTAACGCCTCACGTTTATCTGGACTGGGTGATCCTGCTGGGGAGTCTCAACCTCTCGTCTCTCCAAGGAGTCCTGGTAGAGGTGATTGGATAGAAACTATTATGCCACAAAATATCATAAAGTAGAAATATAAGAATACTAATAGTAATACATCAATATCTATCTTTCCTTTATCTATTATGGTTCCCCATGATTTAAATTCTGGAGAATATCTGGAGGGTTCCCTAACAATGGGCACCATTACCCTATCAAATTGTCAGATATGAATGCCGAAAATGACTAAATATATGTTAGTCAACACTTTCACGAAGAAGCTTCAGGGCCGACAAATATCTCCCTTATGGAAAATATGCTGGTAGATGGTGCTTTTTGATGAATAATTATCTGGTCGGTATTGGAAAAGCCACGAGTGGGAAGATCATATGGGTAAACATATTCTTTGCAGCATGGAGATGGGATAAGTGAACGCAGGGCTCGCCCATGGTTCTCGAGTTATGATAGGAAGTAGAATTTTAGTTTCTCCTGCAATTGAACCGAATCTATACCATAGGGAAGTAGACTCTCTCCTTTTGACCGATTCCCGTGCTAAACTTTCTCCATCCAAACCCTTGAATGCAGCACATCCCTACTGACTAACCTGACTTGGAGGCTCGTATCACCGCAGGAGGATACATATATTTTTTGAAATTAAATCAGTTCCAGTTTCAATTTACTCACTTGGGCAAATTCTATTATGCCATGGGCATCATCATTGGACAGAATATTGATCGAGACTTTCTGATTGGCCCCTATCTCAGCGCCCCCTTGTGCGTTGCTGAGAGCAACATAGAATGTCTCTGTATCCTCAGGGATATCATCCTCTAGCACAACAACTGATGTTTGTTTGCTTGTCTCTCCAGCCACAAACTTTAGTGTGGATGTTCTACAAGAAGTAACAATTGTATTGTAAATCAATTAATTCAAGGCAATGAAATTCCTATGTTACTCGAACTAAATAGGAAATAACATATTATTGTGAATTGCAGAACATATCCCACTTCAATTGACTACTCAAATCGTCATTCAGACCATAGAAATTTGTAAATTCATCTGATGTTAACAGACATGTTAGATAGTACATTAAAGGTTATTCCTTGTCAGACAGAACCCTAGAGGTCAATCAATGAATTCTAATGCTGATAACATACTTGTCAAGTAGATCACTAGAGTTAATTCCTTGTCAGACAGAACACTATATGCTAATCCTTGAATTCCAATGATGTTAACACACTTCTCAGATAGATCACGACGGGTTTCAACGATGAAAAATATATTGTAGGAATTAGATTTAGGAATTTACAGAAGAAATTGGTGGTAAAATCAATTGTTTTACTGTCTAGCTTCGCAAATCCATTTTACCTTGGGATGAAATCACTGTCCTTCACCATAGCCACCTGGTAGACGGTGGACATTGTGTTAGTTTCTGAGTTAGTATTCAAGCTGGTCAGAGTAAGCAGACTGGCTGGTTCAGTTGGTTGGTTAACGGTCAGTAGAGAGATGTGGAGAGCAGGAGATGCATGCCAGACCAACACAAACTGGAGCCGAGTCACATCCCACATAAAGACAGTTGAGTTAGCGTCAGTATTAGCAAATGCCATGTAAACTGTTCGATAAAAGATGAAAGAGGCTACAGTGTTATAAAAGACATAAAGAAGGGAAAAGGTTAGCAATAAGAAGAAATTGAGAGTTCAAGAGCAACGAGTAATAAATTACATTCTCATTCCTCGTGTTAGTTTCTTGTGTTCTGAATGGTTGAGCCGGATAAGATAATATACACGATTTCTCTTTGTTCTTTGGAGAGAGCGATAATTTGTATACAATATTGTCCTCAAATTTCAATATTTTACGGATCGCAGTAGGATATCTCCCCAACGATTCCACTATTTGCCAAATGATCTGGAAATCAATAAGAAATAAAGCTCACAAACCGAAAATCACAGAACAACCCCGAAAGTTTGTGAAGATCTGCGTAAGCAAATGACAATCTTGTCAGAGTAAACATGAATTGCAAGCACCTAAAAGGTGCGCTGACCCCTCAGCCCGATTTTTTTTCTGGTCATGTAGGATATGGTTTGCGTGATGTACATGTATGTACCATACATATAATAGACTCGAGTTGCATAACGCGAGCGCTGCGGCGGGATTACAGCATGCATGAAAGTGCAGCTTGATCAGTGGCAAGAAAGATTATGCACGAGCAAGTATGATAACAGGTTATTGGCATGACATTGATTGACATATGCCCACCATTAACATTATAATTTGGAGGGGGGGGGGATAAGCTCGAGGTATGCAAACAGGTTCAAAATTGATGTGGATCCGGCCAGAAATAGGCTATCCTGACCTAGTTTTAAATAATTTCAAAGGTATCATAATCGGTGAAGAAAATAAAAACATTATGTTGTACCAGTAACAAATAATTGCGACAGTTGACTGCTCATAATGAAACAGTCGGGACACTCACAAATTATGCCCATCTTTGGTAATCGCCTAAAACAGTAATAAAAAGAAATTTTGAAGATTGAATTTTTTTGACAGCATGAAATTGTGCAAGTGAAAGCTGTGAAATGCATCTAATCTTTCAAATATTGGTTAGTTGTGGACAGTATTGCATGAAAACAGCCGGAATCTCTGATGGAACTCATTGCTCATTCACTACAGTGCTGCTTGCTCTCCTTTGCTCGATAAAATTATGTAAGTTGGCAGCGGGCAGAAGGGACCGGTAAGTTTATCAGCATACTACTAACAATAACAACCTGACTGCATAGTCTCATAGAAGCCTGCAACACACAACATATAGATTTTCTTCCTGGATCAGCAAACCAATAAACGAAAACATACCTGCTAGTGTATTGTTTCATTTTCAACAGTTTCATTTTTATCCAGCTCAACTGCCCGAGACACATGCATGAGTGGCGCTATTAAAGCCACCAGAATGGAATTTAATAGGCTAAAATATGTACCTCAATTATCACGTTGGTTGGTTGTTAACTGTCAAAAA
This sequence comes from Hanleya hanleyi, assembly GCA_036873755.1. NCBI lineage: Eukaryota > Metazoa > Mollusca > Polyplacophora > Lepidopleurida > Hanleyidae > Hanleya > Hanleya hanleyi. The sequence goes on along the minus strand of JAVTVY010054491.1, from coordinate 176,037 downwards.
CTGGATCGAAACTGTTTTTGCCAACCGTATACTTGTTGCACACCATAAGCGCATCAAAGGCCATCTAAAATATTGGTTATAGTTTCTCTAATGCGTATCCAGACATGTCGCCCATATATCACAATAATGTGTGAATTGAGAAGCAACTGGGAATCACGTTTTCAATAAAGAAGCAGCAAAAAGGTTTGTTTTCAAATTGAAGATATTCTTTAATACAGGCCTAAAATAATTAGATGCCACTGCCCCTGTCACATCAAGAATCTGCTAAACCTCCAGAACCTTTACTGGCCTACTTGCTGAGGAATTAAAGTACCAGAGCCTGCAGTAACAAGTTTTGTGAATTAATTTAAAGCCTTGAGGTTCCATCCAATGATAACCATTCTCAGATGGTGTAATCTCGAATGGGCCGCAACACAGGTCTTCCTGGAATCAGGGAACCTTCACAAGTAAACATGCAACAGGGTTCCCGATGGGCATATCTCCAGATGGCCTAAATCTCGAATGGACCGCTACACAGAGCTTCTTGGAATCAGGGAACCCTCAAAAGTCACAGTGTAACATACAACCAAGGGTTCCTGACGGGCATAGATAGCAGTGCACAAGGTGAGCATCAATAAACAATAAAAAAATAATTAAAAATCATAAAATCATCATAGCCATCTGAAAACCTAATCATTTCATCAGTCACCATACAGGAAGCTCTCACCAAAGTTTGGTCAGGCCCGACTTAATAGATCTGCAGATATTCAGCGGACAAGAACACATGTTGACGGACGGACGGACGTACGTACGTACATTGCAACGACAAGACCCCGCAGCCCTAAGGGCTGAGGGGTAAAACTGGTTAAAAATTAGTGTATGCAAAGGATCACACGTGCACGAAATGTATTTAAGGGGACATTCAGGGCGATAAATGCTTCCTCTCTGCATGGGCGATAACATCTATATATCACCCAAGACCAGGGGCATCATATAATAACATTTTGTGGAAATGTTATCAATGAGAGTGATCGTTTAACCTGGCAGTAGGTGGGGATAGCGGGACACACCCATGACATGGCACTCAAGTGCGACTTTAGGCCCTCGATTACTCTCAACCGAGCAGAGGGTAGGGTTTGTGGAGTTGTAACCTAGCTGCAAAGCTTCTCAATACAGAGAGATACTAGAGGGAGGTATTCTGAACTATATAGCCGAAGCAATCACTTGTGAAAGAGATATAAACACTCTGTTGACTCTTGGTTCTACAGTACATGGGAGAGATAACACATACAAACAATCCAAACCAAGACAGATTTGAGCCGGTCATAAAAAGGTCAACTGTTTGGGATCTAAATATGGATGTCTTACCATTCCCATTTGGACCCGTGAATGATGCAACAGACTGGACTCCTGGTGTCACCAGATCCTGATAATGGCGAAAGTTAAGGCCAATTTTCTCCCACTTATAAACCGCTGAGGTAAGGTTACCAGTTTCAATGTCATCCAGTCTGCTATTGGCTAGAATTAAGAAGTGTTCTCCACCAATGACAATGTGGCTCACATCCAAGGCTCCTTTGGTGGGTATATATTGATACACTGCGAACTTATTGTTTGTTTGCTGCTTGAAAATTACTGACCTGTAATGCCACAGAAAGAAGGAAAATAAGCTATAACCATGATAACATAACCATTAACACAAAACCAAAGACTGACATAAGGAAACTAATAATAAATACGATCACGATATCTGTACCCAATGAATTAAATGCAAGTAGAAATATACTTCATGAAGGTCCAGCAAAGTATAATTATGTAAGTGTAATATACCACATGTATGACTGTCGCCACTGCCGCTGAGAACATCCACTTCTATGGACAACTGTTCTGAATTGATTGTATATATGTGACACAGATATGATTTCTATATGGTATTGCTAAATTAGACTTCAAATGGTTTGAGCTCTGAGAGAGCCCAACGACCCCCCAGTAGCGATGCTCATGCAAAGAGCTTTCATAAATAAAAATGTGGTATGGTACTCACTCAATTTCAAACTTTTGTTTAACGGAATCATAGAAGTTGGTCACAGCTAAATATAGCTCATTGTTAATGACGAAGGTCTGTAAGGAGCGAGCCCCTCGTGTCCCCAACATCTGCCAGGGTGCAGCACTGAACTGTCCTAGTCCCTCGTCCCACACAAAGACTGGCGAGTCAAGCACTGTGAGACCCAAACTTGTCTCAGAATTAGCGAACACCAGAAAGAATTGACCGCCATGTGAGAAGAATTCCACATCTCTGGCTCCAACAGTGTTCAGATCTTGTACCTGAATATACAACAGGCTTTTCACAATTCTGTCATCATCCGGATGTCAACAAAGAAATTGTCATCAATTTATGCAGTGACAACCACAATTATCTTAATAAATTAATATCCTGCATGTATCAACGCTCCTCAATTGTATATGTTTCCGCAGGATCTTACTGACAATAACACGAGCGTCGACCTATCATGATCAACCTTTAAGGAGACATTGGATGTAGATCTACACGTCACATAACGTAACATAAAACCTTGGGGTAATTGAGAGTGTGATTCCTCCCTGACGACAACTGGATTAATGTAAGTGAGCACACAGAGTGATCATGTGTCAAACAAGTGTTAAATATTCATGGCATGGGGTAACTGAACGCAAAATTCAATTGAAACAAGATCCTATAGCAACATATACAATTGCGGAGCGTTATCAGGATATAATTTTTTTCAAGATTGCAACATCGTTGGGATTTACTCAATAACTTTATTTTTATATGACAAATTCATGAATGTACAATAATAAAACAATGAGATATGGGGTAAAACTCCCCATGGCTCCTGTCCTACTCAAATCGGAAGTATGTCGCTGCAAGATACCAGTGTGTCGCTTCCAGATCTTGAAAACTAACATGCTGACACCCATGAATCAATGGCACAATATTAAATACTATTCTTTTAACTCATTATAAAACGACCCGATTCGTGACCGAGTCCTTGAATATCCCAATTTAAAATGTATGTGTTTTTTCTCAAAATTGTAACTTGTTTGAATCCATAGGCACAAATGTTCTCCACAACACAAGTATGACGTCAACCGTCAATGTATGTCCAACCTGGCCTTGAACTTGGTTTTTGAGTTTACAGGGCTATAGCTCGAAAAACATGTCAGCATTCGCATTGGACACAAATTTACAACGCAAAAGAAAAAATAGAAGCCAGAAAAACATACCAGAAAAATGAGAACATATTTGACAAATTTCGAAATTTTCACATCTTCAACTTTCGTAAAACTTGCGCATCCAATCATCACTATTACTGCGTATGATTGAGAGAATATATATAGACGGTGTCTATATATATAGGTGTTTTCAACCTGCTGGCATGGATTCCTTTGGAGTTATCGATTCGTATGCGCTTTTTGTCTGTTATCGAGATATCGCACTCCCTCTTGCCAAATCTATATGTTTGTATTTGTAGACGTAGAATTCAGAAAACGGTGGTCAACGGATCTATTCCCTGATTCGCCAATAATTTTATTTATTTATTCGTTTTATTTTCGTTTTGAGTTTTTCTTTTTATTACCCGTTGAGATCAGCAAAAACCACCACGACCAACACGTAACACGTGTTCATTATCACCGAAAATCCATTTTCTTCTTCAGCTCATGTCAAATGAGCATGTGGATTATTTAATAGTGACAACTGAAAAAGCTTTCATCTCGGATAATTAGAAAGCACGACTATAACAGGTCTCCTTACGTGCACGAGTCAGTAATGGTGCACAATAAAATTGACAATTAATGTTGATCTCTATGTTATAGATGTAAGCTAAGATCAATGTCAAAGAAGTAATGTACAGTACCACAAGGAGGGATCCATCAACGTTGATCTTGTACAGTCGGGAGGTAGTCTCACGTCTGGATGGTGAGCCAGCATTCACAACAACTAGGTAAGTCCATTCACCAATGATAAAGCTTGTAGCAGCGGAGGCTCCATCAGTTTCAATACTCTACAACAACAATTATTTCTGTGTCAATGTGAAGCAATCAGTTTTCGGTTACTCTTAGTGAGACCTGTATGAACAGATCGGGTGGCTTTTGGTCGGGACCAATGTGTTCATTTTGACAGGGTTACGTTTGGGAAAATTGCACATTACACAATCAAACATAGGAATTAACTGTGACAAAAATAATCCTGGTAATCCCGGAAATGAGGCATCGGATCATGCATAGGGGAATCCTTGGGAGATATCACCATGCCACCGTGCCAAGAAATAAATTGTACCTAATAAGTATGGGTGTGTTTTCCAAAATATGACCCCATATGGTTTCCTCAATTTTCTGCAATTCTGGTATAATGGTGAATGGGGTCATTCAGGTAATATTTGGCTCTTTCGTATGCACGGCATCCAGTTGATGGCTACGAGATTTGTGGCATACTATGAAAATATTGCCTTGTTTTGAGGGCAATATGCACAGCCGAGGGGCAAAGAAACTGCATATTCCCCTCACAACAAGGCAATAGTTTCATTATTATATTTATCAACTTAACTCTGTGCTAATCTATTTCTCTCGAGCAAAATAATGTTTTATGTTTATTTTGGAAGAGCGTAATCCTTCTGAGTTGATTGCCTTCAGTGGGCAATCGCCAGCAACATTATTTTTCATGCACGAAATTCCACTGATTCGGAGCTGCTTCACTACTAACGTGTAAATCTCGCAACGCACGTATAGTTGTTCGATGCCGCTTGTTAGTTACTCCAATAATGTGCTTGGGTACGATTCTACTTACAATTAGATGGGGGGGGGGAGATAATTTATTTCTGCTGTGTTCTCCAGCTAAAATCAACTCGACAAACTGTTCCGTGATCGGCTGTTTGCAGCGCGATGAGAGAACGGGACGACCTCTGTTGTAATTATCTCCCGTTAGTGTATATTCCATGGGGGGTGGAATATGCAGTTTTGTTGACCGGGGAATATGCAGTTTTATCTCATTGCAATTTATATAGAGAGACACTCTAATAAATATAATAATGACTGATATTACTTTATGGGGTATATTCCGCTAAAAAGATTGCAATAATTCAATAAATAGTGCTAATATGAGTCAAATTTGCGATTTCTTTTGCTCTAATTAAAACTTAGTCGCGCAGGTTTTTTGGTGCAGAGTACCAGCTTTAGACATGGACATCCATTGTATATCTGTGTAAAATGTTGGCGATATTTATAAGAATTGGCCGTTTCATCAAATATGGTGAATTTGCAAATTCCAGGGTTGGTGACTTATCGGCCACAAATGGGGTGAAAATTCAACAGCTGCAGCTGGCAAAACACATTCTCCGACTTCCCCAATGTATCCACTAAGTGACCAAACCAACAGAAATGTGTTGTCCGGGGACGACGAAACCAAGGACACTTTCTCGTGTTTGATTCATGGACTATGTGTACATGTATGCATTTACTGTTTCTACATTCATTTGAAAATTAATATATGGAAACAAACTTGCCCTCCTTCACAGAGAGCTACGTGTGCCCTCCGTCCTTAAACGAGAAACTTCAATATACGAGTTGTCAGATCATTTTCATCATAGCTCACTAGATTTGTATCTAATACCGCTTATGCCGGTGCTAGGGGCCGTGTGGTCATGTCATCCAAGTTGCCACATGAACAGGTACAATAAAAGCGTACCTGAGATACAACACATATCACGAATCGCTGGATTCTTGGTATTTGCTTTAGAACAGGTTAACCAGAAGACTATACTGTGAAGTCATGTGGTTCTGTCAGTATGTCGGCACCTCTTCCCACTTCCCTTATATGCGTTGTAATTCAAAGATCCTACGAGATTTTCTCACAGTATCAATGAAGGGTAGGCGCTATCCAAAAAATAATATGTTTGACAAAATGCAAAATCTAACTGCAGGCGGATTTCATTGGTATGTGTTGGGTAGTTTTGTGTAACCCTACTACCACGGTCCAAGAATAAAGAAAAGTTCCTGAAAAAATGATGCAAAAGATGCATACATATCCATGCGTGGGTACAAAGATGGTGCAAACCAATATACCATTCTGCAGGCGGGGAATAAAAGATGTCAGCAAGTTGACTAAAATGTTGTTCTGTAGAAGAAGACCATCAAAATAAACTACATGTACAATGTGGTAAAGTGTATACTATTTAGCTATGGTTTTATGCAATGTACTCGGTATACACCTCACATGACACAATAGAGAAAGAACATTCGATCATGGGAGATATGTCCTCTCACCTGCACACGTGTTAATCCTTCAGCCCACTCATACAGGATGGACGAATCGCTATTTACAGACGCCCCGTTTTCACCTATAACAGAGGTCAAAGGTCCTCTGCTGGTTGATGTGAGCATCACAGCGAACGTGTCCCCCAGGAAGTGGAATCCGTGCCAGCCTTGAATATCCCGAGCGATGATGGTCTGAAGAGGTGCCAGAGTGAAAGAGGAGGAATTCCCAGATGACGAGGCACTGCCAGACTGAGTGATCACCTCCACTGATATGTTTCCCAGAACTCCCTGAGAACGGATCACATCAAAGTGAAGAAGGGCAGCACTCTCCTCCACATCCAAAAATGAATTACTGCAAGATATACGAACAACTAGATCATTTTGGGGTAAGCGATCATGATGCGGTGTATCTTTTTATGCACAGCTTCACAATTTGATTGCTAGAACATCTAGATTTACACTTTGTGCGTAAGAGGTAAATGACAGATGTTCTCTGATTGAAGCAACATACCTAGCAATTTTGAGGTCGGCCACAATTGATATTTTTCTTCAATTTTTAGTTCACTGCTTGCCGCAAAATTTCAACAATTACTGTTTGATTCTTCAATTGTGTCACATTCTGCAGCCCTCCATTGAAGTATACAATTATTTTAAACTATTTCCTGGTGTTCAGATTCCAGTGAAATTAACCTTTTCACGACCCTCTGACCTAATAATGATAGACTTATTCTTTGTCATGAGAAGACTCACATGAACTTAATTTTCTATGATTGCTGTTTTTATTGGGTTAAATTGACCTATGTCTTTTTGACCTCACAATGAATAAACATCACACAGACAAGAAAAAGACTAGAGGTTTGATTCCCGGCATCTCTAGGTTCCCCCTTTTGTCATGTCATTTCCCCAGTATTTTACCTTCATTCAAAGAATACATGTAATTGCTTTTTCCTGTATATTCTTACATATTTAGTTAGCCCAATCCCATGGTATTCTTCAATGTTATGAAAGAGTATGTTATGTCACTGAAAGAGTAGTTCGCTTAGTTAACCTTTGTGGCAACTATAGTTGCCCTTACCGCTTTGCAGTGTACACTTCGAGATGCCGTGTGGTTGCAGTGTAGTTGCAGTGTAACCTTCAAACCTACAGCAACGTCAGAAAAGTAACAGGCACACTGGAGACACTTCAGTACAACAGCTGATCTTCATGGGTACACTGCAGACACACTGCAGAAACTTTGAAACATTTGTGGCAACTATAGTTGACCAGTCGTGAGTTCGAATCTCAGCAGGGTTACTCAGATTTATCTGCTACTTTCCAATATCTGTTAAGAGTTAATTCTCTTACAGCAAAAGTCAACATTAGGTGGAAGTGATGGAAAAATAGTGCCATTGTACCAACATTATTTTATATATATATTTCTTTTTATTATTTTAATTCCATTGACATTCATTTGGTAGCCATATCAGACCTTCAGTAAACATACAACGTCGCGATTTTACACTTCTGAACGCTACCAAGTACCCAAAGCAATGTGTTAATCAGAAATCAACTGGTCTTTATTAGCACACAGTTGAAATGGATTCTTCTTGAAGATACTCTGATTCCATCTCATTTGATTGCATGTTCCTCTAACAACATCCTACTTTTTAGAAACTGAACTGATCAACAGAACTCTTACGATTGATTCCATACGCCATGTATATGAAGAGAACAATTGTCTATAACTGACCTAGTACCAGCGATGAAAATCTGGAGAAGTCCATATGGAGCATCACTCTCTCGGATGGTGATGGTACGCTGGGTAATGTGTCCCAGATAGGCATCACCACCAGGCTCCTGTAAGGTTACATGGAAGTACTCGGTCACTTCTGGTAGATCGTCCTGGAGCGCCCGGATCTCCAGCATGGCAGATACCTACAAACAATATTACAAATAGTATCGAAACAAACTTTCTCTCAACGCCTTACCTTGATATGTTTACTGCCTGAACCAGAAACAATTCAACACTACCAACAACAAATACTGTTACATGACGTGTATTTTAGTCTCCAGTGGATGAAAGTGGATATTATCAAAGGAAGGGGTCGCACGGCGTGTTCGCATGACCGGTGAGATGAAGTGCCGAAGTAAACCCATCCATCAGTCGTACAGGTATAAAACTAATAAGACATAATAACGTAATTTTGTACTTCTGTGTTTCTCCAATAGATATGAACGAATTTTCTATAATGCTAATATAGCTGGACATTTTGGGCATGTTTCAGCTATATCAAAATAAAATGTTGATACAGAGTAAAATAATTTTCTTTATGCAATTAGTGGGCAGTGTGACCAGAAGACAGGATGGGGATGTGTTGCTCTCCATTAGGTCTATCAATCCCATAACCCATCAACTGCCTTACCTGTCTGTCCTGAAACGTCACATATCCAGTTACAGGTGAGAGATCAGCTGTGTCCTGTCCATCAGCAGTCGTGACAACAAACGGCACGTTAGTCACCCCATATATACCCGGACCTCGCCGTATTCGGAACTTAGCGATACTGAAGGTCTGTGTGACACCTCTGGGCTCTGTTAATGTGATGTTATCACTCAGGTCAAAGGTCACATACCCTCCTGCTACATCATTGGCCCTGATAGTTATTTCAGCTGTCAGGAGGGAAATGAAACGGTCCTCAAAGAGTAATAAAAACACCTTTTTACCTGCAGCATTTGGAACACAAAGTGTACTCAACAACAGATTTGGACACACTGTACAGTACATGTAAGCAAAGCAGTATAAGTTCTTTCAGAAACTACCGTGGATTATGAGAATCTCTTCAAAAAGAGGTGATTTACTGCATTTCCACAAGACAATTTAGTTTGACTGCCATCCAATCATGTAATGAGTCCATGGCAGCTGAACACTACTTGAGGACTGCGGGAATGTAATATTATGATTTCAGACCTTACAAGTTTGAACGTACTAATTCTGATTATTTGACCTCAGTCGGAGTAAGTTTCATGGTTCACTGGAGTTTCCTATAGAAATAATTAAAACACATTTTATAACACTTGTATCTAAATTGCTAACCGTGCATATATCTGGAGTGTTTTAGCACGGTTGTGTGAAATATACACGTGTCAAGCGCAGGTGTTCATTTGGGAGATTCTATTTTACAAGGTGGGAGAGAAAGGGGTCGTCTGCCTCATACAATCAAATAAACACACAAATAAATTACAAGATGGAATTTCTATCTCAAGTTTAACTGTTGTTTCCATCATGAAATTGATTGACAAAGAGACACGAATAGACCGACATCAATTTATGTGCCACCTGGTCTATCCCAAGTGGAAGAATTACCCCCCAATAAGAGACCAAATATGTTCGTCAATTGATATTGGCAAGTTGCCATCTGACAATCGAGGAAACTTGGCAATGGTGGAGAGAGGCAACAAACTTTCACTATATATTTCAATCTTTTGTTCTAATTTTTGTTAATATTCAATTTAAATAGCGCTATAGAATAGGAATATTGTTTTCATAGGCGTGATCAATGGTTATTCGTTGCACGGTTAGTGTGAGAAAGCTCAGAAATTTCAGGGTGCGGGCTTCGCCCTTGCCCTAAAATGTGAACTTTCCAAACTAACCTCCCGTCAAATAACCATTGAGCACCCCTACAGTACAGGGCAGAAATAACTTGGACGTGATAGAGTAGAATCAAAACACGAGCGAATACCTGTGGTTACAAAAGTGTGCGCGTTTTGATTACGACTGTAGGAAATCATCTTCGTTGCTATTATAGCAACGGCATTATAGCAACCGCGATTTGTAGGCAAGGGAATCGCATTTAAAGTTAAGTTATTTCTGCCCTGTACTGTATGAAAAGAGTATTTCTTAAATAGTCTGCAGAACTTGTGCCCACAAATATCCGAATTAAAGGCAGAAGATTTGAAGTAAGTTAAGGTAACAAATAATTACTATCATTTTGACAAACATTAACTTTGCAACGAGAATCCCGACGCTGGGTATGAAAATCTTACCTTCATGATTACATCGAGTGTCCCTCATTATACCAAGTCTTGTTATACAGCAGGTTTCAGTTTACAGTATTGTACTCGTGGTATATATATATTTTATATGTAGTTTATATTATCTGGCTGGGTGTTTCACACTGTAGAGATAATTCTAAGTTTATATTTTTTCTCCCAATTTTCAAATTCTATAGGATCTGCTTAATTAGCCTACAACGCAGTCTTTATTTTGTCCTCCAAATTCAGCATTGAGGGATCAGCATACTTCGACTGATGCTTCGAAAACATGGCAAGTTCAAGGATCTCAAGAGGCTTGTATGACCAAGTGTATATATTACGTAACATTTGTAACCCTTGGCCTCGTTTATCTACAGTGTGGTCAGCAGTTTGTTCGGATTTTACAGTTATGAGGAACCAGAAAGCTAAATCCTGGTGACCCGAAAAATTTGTCAGTCTCGCGGATTTCGACATCCCTGGCCACATGATTGTATGATGCAAGCTTAATAGTAATTATGGATCTATACATGCTCTCCCATTTTAGAACTGTAACCTCTTATCGTCGGTGTACCCACCTCGACTTGGACTGCCAATAGTTGCACCACCTTGAGGACTGTCCAGAATTACAACGAACACCTCGTCAGGCTCTGGATGGGGGTCGTCCAAGATCTTTAATGTTATTACTTTGCTGTCTTCCCCGTGTTGAAAATAGAGATACTGCAAAACATTGACTAAACTGTGTAGATTCTGTGTCAGCTATCAAAAAGTACATTTTTTTAAAATCAAGACTCGATATTTCGTGATATATAGATTATCACTACGTCAGTTATTTATTTAATTTTTATCAAACAAGTTTAATAAAACCCATGTGAAACGAGCTATACCGAGTTTCGTTTGGGTTTTATCAAACGAGTGTGATAAAAATCAGATAAAAATCAGATAATGACCACGAGTATGATGATCACATGTCGCAAAATGAAGAAAAAAAAGATACTCGGCAAAAATGTAAGGGTGTGATAAAGGTTTTGTATCACATAGGTGTCACATTGCTTTTGGCCGCTGTGATGTGAACACAAGAATTACCTGTGGTATCAGTATGAAATCCTCCCCAGCGATAGTATTACTGGTTTGACTCTGCGGGAAATACCATACAGACACATTACCAAACGTACCACCTGTCCTCTTCACTTGCAGAGACAGAGTCGCATTGGACTCATCCACCGACAAACTGAAAGAAAATATCAGGGCTAGGGTTAGCTATTAACGAGAATTTTTTAACATAAAACTAGCACTTCATGGGTGTACATAAAAAAACTTCTTGAAAGCAATCTTATATTATACACGTATTGTCAGTCATCTCTTTCTGTCATCTTTGCCATTACAGACCTTGCCCTCTGTACACATCATTGTGATTGTAGTTTTGTGATTTGTAAACATGTTGGAGAATGAAGCGCATGGTCGGCGTCAGGCATCACAAGTATATGTTCAGAATACGGACTTACTGTTTTTTTCTATCTGTTCATCATTTTCCAACAAATGACCTGATAGGGCTATTACATCATCGCTTTGAAATATTTGTACCTAATACCGTTCCCGTCGGTGCTAGGGGCGGTGTTGTCATGTCATTCAAGATGTTCATATGAACTGCTAAAATTAAAAGCGTGGCTGGGATGCAAATCATTACAGGTATCACCTTTGGTTCTTTTGATGTTTTTAGAAATATGCAATCAGCATATTTCTCTATGAGGTGATGTGACTTCTTGTCAGTATGCCGGCGCCGTTTTCCATCACCCTTTCAATGCTACATTTAATTGACTCAAAATATGTCAGTATAGTGGAGGTACTGGCTGCATCCTATCAGTGTATTATGATGAAAGCTTTCTGGTATTATTTCAGTGTTTTGGCATGAAGCCATGCTACGGTCCAAGGGTTTTATCATGACGGGTGGAGCTGTGGACCATTGATAATAGAGTTGAAGATGGAAGACATGATGGGGAAGTTTCATTTTGGAAAGTTGTGGATGCAATAATTATATGCAAAAAAGGTATGGTCAATTTCACGTCACTTTACACTCTTTTTTCCGTGATACAGTTGACGGTCATTCTCCATGTTATAACTTTTTCACGGGCATAATGTGCATGAAGACATCTTTAGCCACAAACCATCTCTAAAAATGGGAATTATTCTAGTTTGTTCGAAAACCTTCATATAATTCAATTTTGTGGGAAATTTGAGGTACAAGTCCACTCATGAAAATATCTCTGAAATCAGTTTTCCGTGAACTGGCGATTAGCTTTATAAATCGGGCAACAGAGTAGCAATATAAATCACATCATAGGGGTATTAATTATGAACACCACAAAACATCATCAAGTTTGTTCCAATCACATTACGTCATTCATGTTACCATTTTAACCAACAGTGTATCAGCCATCACAAGCTAACGATTTAGTGAAGCAGTCTTGAGTAAATACTGGTGACATACAACTTTATAAAGAAAAAAATAGAGACGCCCTAAGCATTTTCAATGGGTACTTTTCTCTTTTTAACATTTTGACAATTTCAGCTATTTTGAAAGAAAATTTTCTTGGAAATCATCATTTCTCGTTTTCTGAGAAAGAATGATGTGTGATTTGAATGAAAAACACTGAAATATTACTTTTACGGATTCAAACTCGTACTCCAGTAATATAAGTGAACCATCTTTTCTGGCAATTTAATGTCGATATTTAGAGATAAGTCATGAGGGATTAAACATTGGCAACATCCCATAATGGCGTCTGAAAAACCCCACATCTTTATATCTGTGGAGACATCTTTATATCTGTGGAGGCAAGATAAAACAGTCACACCTTGAAAGCGTGAATTTCTCGACGTTTGTTATGAAATTTAACAAAATACCTGACAGAATCCAAGGAGAAGACGAAAGTTCCCTGTGCACCATCATTTGCTGTGATTATGACCTGAGCAGTCGTCTGTGTATCAGCTGAAATATCAGAACGTTAGGTACTTGTACACTAAATCCTGAAGACATTTGCTCCATTATTCCAATGTTGGCATTATTTTTCTATGAATACGATATTATAAGATAAGAACACACAGCCAGGATATGAAGCCAGTCTTCCCTATGGAAAATTATTTAGTTGCAGAGGAGCCACCTATGGGTGTGTGTGGACGGAATATAGCAAATTTGTAAATAATCCATTAAAGAGTTCACAACTATTAAACCTACGAGGCCGGGGTGATTTGGGTTGGTCTCAGCCTGGGGTTTGGATCCGTTCGTGCTTTCCCCCCCCCCCGTCCCTATTTATTTTCGATACCCCTTATGATGAAGGGCTGAAACTTTCCATACTATGTATTTGGGGGAACCTCTACAAAAAAATGCAAAAAAGTTCAAGATGGCCATGATGCTGACGTCACAGTGACGTCTTCTTCACAGGAGCCCCTTTTCGCTTACTTTTTCACAGATTTCCGTTTTTTGTTATTCTTCGATATTTTCTCCCAAAAATTAATTAATATGAGAGAATAATTATAATTTTTTGTTTTGCCCTTTTAGGAAAGAAATATGCGAAAAATGGGCAGAAAATACCAAAACACTACTTTCTTAGGATACCTCTTGGTCGCTATTTTGAATTTTCCATAATCCTTTGGGACTAGGATTATGCACTGGAAATGACCATAATAACATTTACGGGAAACTCAGGAAGTTTCAGCTCTCTGGCTGTTTCCGTTCCAGAGCTACGGTGAAAAGTTTGGTAGGGGGGCATAATGCCCCTCAACCTCGGCCCCCAGGCGTGATAGGGTTATTGAGTGAATGACGAGAACCATCGTGAGCTTGTCAGGTAGTTCCTGTTGGAGGACGGCATATATGGCCGGGATCGAAGTACAGGTGGTGATCTGATCAAACATATGAATTTTTAACTGACCACTCACCTAGACGAGGTGGGAAGTTATCCTCGCTCCCAACCATTGCTACATCTGTCAGATTCACCAGGAATGATTCATCAATCTCCTGTACGTCATCATTGATGATTCTCAGTGTGATAACGCCTACATTCACTCCATCTTCAAGATAAATATACCGGGCCACAGGTGTGAAGTCATCTACAGGAGTGGCAAGGTCAAGTTCAGGGCCGCTCTGAGAAAGGAATCCCCCGGACGTCTCATAGGCCACACGCACTGTACCTACAAGCAATATGCAAGTATTGAGATTAAAGCTGAAACAATTAGTTAAATGTATTCAAGGTAAGTCAAAATTAGGAGTCTTTCAAATATTCGAGACGACTCCATGTGCATATTACAACAGCATATTTCATATGGTTCTGATCTGTCAAAATGGCAAAAAGTAACTATCGCTCTTCCATGTGGAAACATTTTAACTAAACATAATTAAAATGGGACCATTTGAAATTTTCAGCCATTGTACATGAATCTGTTATGTCCATGGCTGAGAATTCCTGAGATATGGTGACGAAAAATGCCCACTGACTCAGAAGAATATGTCAATATCAATGACGATCGACTTCTGTTCTATGACAACAATACTGCTCTTTACTGGACAGCAAGTAACATATCATGGTCGATTGCCACCAGCTCAGAGCGGAACCTTGACCAACCAAACGTCCATGTACATAAAGGTGCTTATGTGAACACCAGACTTATGTAGGACGAATGCTAGAGCATTTACTACAGGTATGAAAACCCGAGGGGCAAAAGTAATTTCGAACGGTAGGTGAGAAATACTTCATGAAATCCGATTGAATCGGAACATGGAGATATATGTCCTTCAAATATATTGAGGCATCCCACCTGCCGATCCATAGGTTGACCCGCACCAATGCGAAAGTATTCATCTTGGTTAACAACGCTCAATTGTATGATAGAGCAGCCTTGAATATTTAATATCCCCGAGGACAAAGGTACATGTGCTATCTCAAGGGTTTTCTTTGAAAGGCCAGGTGAGCACAACCTAACTATGATCGGCAACGTCTAGCTCTCGAGTCATACATTTTTGTTGGGTCAGACAAAATACATGTTTATTATGTTGGAATACGATTTACAGATAATCATTATAATACGATGTATACTTCAATTATCAGAGTAGAGCCGAGTAAATCCCACATGAATGCATGCACCCGACCAAAGTGACTGCCATCAGGTCCCACCACCTATACCTTGTCAGTGAAAGATGGTAAGAAAATTAGTACAATGAACTAGTACATGGATGTAAAAAAATCACGGACCCAATACATGTACCTCATTCCTGAGACCCGAGGAGAGGAGCAGCGTATGAGCTTTCACAGGGCAGAAAAAAATGAGTTACTTGTGTGTGGGAACATACGAGAGTGGTCAAGATCTACCGATCATGAGGCAGGCCATAGAGGGGGTCTTCCAATTTTTCTGGCAATTGGTATGGAGGTTTAGCGATTACCCCAATTGTACTACGTAATCTGTTGTATATTTCATGTGAGGTAAGTATAAATTGACTTCATATTTAACTCAATGTCACTATCGATGTTTTACAATATAGTACTGCCTAGCTTTGACCCTCCTTTTTTGCTCCTAGGCAGATTAATTATTGATATATGGAGGTAACTCCAAAAGGAGATGGACAGACATGATGACAACAACACCCCAAGGCCAATCTGGCCGAGGGGTAAAAAAAATACGGTAGTATTGGTAATCCATCAAATTGGCTTAAGGTTGTGGCCAGTGACAAGTGAGGCAAACGAATATTCGAATTCGAATGTAAAAAAAATCCCAGATGACCGACATAATGACGTCACAGTGACGTCATATTCGAAAAATACACCATTGGTCGATCTTTTTCTTTATGTAATTTTCAACGCAATAAAATATATAGCAAATTTGGAAAAGCAAACATTTTGAAGAAACCCTTTTTTCTGCCTGCCGCCATATTGTATTTAAGCAGGATACATTGGGGCAATATGCAAGAGGTATAGTTCGGAGGAGTATGAGCTCAAAATGACCACAATATGATATAAAGACTGAGAGGCTGAGCGTGCAGGCAGACCCGAATGCTTTCAGTGGCAAAAAGTATATCCAGTCTCCTGGGGATGGAGAGGAATTCCAAAGTCTGGTAGGGAAAACCGGCAAGATTAAAACTTTAACCAAGGTTTTTACTATTTTATCCCTACACCGATATCGATGCCACGGAAATAGCAATTATCTCCTTATACATAATAGAGTGGAGACAATCTGTAAGCGCTGTAAGCATTATAGCCTCAAATCCATTGAAGATGACTAACATTTTCTGATGGTCTGTCAAGAATATCACATTATACAGTTATCATTCCTTAGTACACTGACTACTTTATGTCCGTTCTTCTATAAGCTAAGTAAAGTAAACACAAGCATACTCAGTTCAGACCACGAAGTACTAGGAGGCAACTCGAAAAGTTTCTAAGCCCTTAGAGTTAAATACCTCAATATATATTAAAAGTTAAGACAGTTCAAAGACTAAGACTTCACAACAAGTATGTACATTCTACAATGTACTTGTATTTCATGACCGTATTGCAAGCTACTGTCCCTGTGCAGAGTGTTAATAAAGTTATCTTCATGGTACCTCATAGTGTCTTCATACTAACAAGCAAAACAAATTCTGCTGGTGGATCTTGTTATATATATATTTATCTAAGACAAATGAGATTTCAACTTACCAGCTGATCCAAATTTTCTGTCCACAAATATCTGAAGATTTGTCTCTCCTTCTTCTGTTCT
Organism: Hanleya hanleyi; assembly: GCA_036873755.1. Taxonomy (NCBI): domain Eukaryota; kingdom Metazoa; phylum Mollusca; class Polyplacophora; order Lepidopleurida; family Hanleyidae; genus Hanleya; species Hanleya hanleyi. The sequence goes on along the minus strand of JAVTVY010054491.1, from coordinate 159,017 downwards.
GAGATAGAGGGAGGCCGTAGAAAAGCTGATCACCCCATGAGGATCATCACTGCCCTTGATTGTAATGGCGACAGTACCCCGCTGAGGGTCAACAGTTGCCGCTCCACTCTCTCGGATGCCTACATGTACAAGAGAATCAGGAACTAGTCAACAAAATATCATTTGTTTACACCTTTGAGACAACCCATGAACCAGAATCTTTGCAAACCAATATGTTTTATTGAGAGGAAAGGCACTTAAACAGTTCATTATGATACAACTAACATATCCATAGTTCTAGATCGTTAAAATATGTCATTCCAGTTCGGCCATTCGTATGTCTACTAACAAAAACCTGAGACAGCTGTCTCCCAAAACATGAAGATGCCATTTTGTGGAATCATATCATGCCTTAACCAACCTTAGTGATATATCGTATGAAAAGTAGCCAAGACGGTAGATTTAAAAAAACGTATTTCTATAATGATATATCACGTTAAACAAACAAAAAATACTTTGATAAACCACATGAGGTCGAGAGGCTGTGAATCTGCATGTTTCTGCGAAGCTCTAATATATTATGATACTTTATAACGAAAGTCATCTTCATCGACAAATCGACAAATTTCACTTCTTTGGGATTTGCCGCGGCGATAATGAGAAACGGTTAACCGCGAGCTCTGCGCCTCGAGGCGATTGCTCTGCGCGATGCTCGAGCAGCATGCCATATCTGCGCCTAGCATGAAATATCATATTTGTGATTGTCTACTTGACCCTGAACATTAATAAGCAATATAACACACTGAGGAAAGAATCTTGTGCTTGCACAAAGTCACAACCGAAAACCATTTGGTCATGCTGTTCTTCCCACGTGGTTCTCAATCATGCAAAGGAGGTGTTCGGTTTGACCGAATTTTTTTCCTCAGTGTGTTTCGTTTATAAACTGAAGAAGAAATTTGCTCGTGTTTACTTGAAAAGTCATCAGTTTGAGAGAGAAAATGCTGAATTTTCGTATTCTGTATTTTCACCAAGAAAAGATAAGTAAAAAAAATATTAGGAGTGTTATAAAATGGGCATTTGTTCGTTTTTGGAAGTTTTGGTGATATTCTTGAAGGGAATTCCCTTTATATGTAAAATATGACACCTTTAACCAAAACGAGTCAAAGATATCTAAATTCGGTAGGTTTGACCATATATCATATTGAAAAGTCGCTTTGGTTAAAGGTGTCATATTTTCATAATATAGAAATATGTCAAAATGCTTGAGTGTAGTATCAAGGCCAATAACGGGAAATTCCTGGTTCACAGCAGTTACTGTTATTCTTCAATTATTGTGTCAATAGTTTATTACAATATGGCTATACTGATACTCATTTCTTCATTGAAGCTAAAGTACATGAATACAGCATTGCAACTAAAACAGTACCTCTTTTTATTCAAGAAATGATCCTGAACAGGAGGTGACGCTATGCTTTCTCCAGCGATTATACTTGTGCCAATATGTTTTATTTTGTGGTTACTTCTATTGTTACACGCGTCATGAACTTTTGGCAGACATTTGAAAATATTGGTAAATAGATGGTTCATTCATAAGAATGTATTTGATGACTTTGAACCAGAAATTATAATTAGGCTGGCCTCGACTGGCTGACAAGGAGAAGGCAATACCTGAGCATTACGAAACAATATACCGGCCGGCTCTGGGCGAGACAATAGACCAACGGCGAGTGACACTGGAGGGAAAAATACTCATCTAAAGCGAACACCTCCTTTGGGGAAGATCTCAACGGGTTTCACTTGGTAAACTAACCCAATACAAAACTACGTCGTGTTATCGACTTGTATGTATACACGGTTTTCTAAATCTCATGATTATTCCAAACTAATGCAAATAAAAAGAGATAATAGAGTATAAATCATTTTCTCGTCCCCAAATTTGCGTTTTTAGACCCTGCCAGAATTCCGTGCTGTATATGCCTCGGACGATATTGCATTGTGATCTTCAATATTTACTAACTGACTTCCCAATAAGGTATGTTCCAACACTTCTTTCTCTTAAGTATTTAAATATAGTTCACTTCACATTTCTGTCAAATAAGCAGCAAATACATGTGTGCATCAAATGTTATATGCGAAACTTTACTTACATGCATGCTGTTAGTCATTCTCAAGGAATTTATAAAACTGGCCATATGTGTCTGCAAAAATATGTGTTTTTTGAAATCCTATAGTTTCCAATCCTATAAGAATTGTAATGTTATATAATGATTTTAGATATACCAAGTCTCATCTTGAAGTTTAAAGTTTCACAGCAACCTGAAGAAGCACACACACTTATTATTCAGGTTGTCTTGAGGCAATATTATTGTGAAACTGGTGAATATTTATCTTACTATTTGGTGTGGCGCGGCGCCATGCCTAAAAATAGCGCCATGCCCGACATATTTGCCCACGATGCAATATCCCTTTCTGTATGTAAATTGATCTGTACAAGAACCCTCTCCTAATCCCGAAAAATGTTTATTCATTCTTAGTCTATGCACACAAGAAATTTGGAAAGAATTCCAGTGAGCCCCCACATTGCGCCACATGTTGGCCTCTATAAATGAACAACAATCAACGTATTGTGGCAACGTATCCACATACAGAATTTTTAAAGAATTTATGAAGTCATGCTAATCTTATACTGTGCGGAAACGGAATCTCAATTTGGCCTCCAGGTGGCGCAAGTTATGCGTGTGTGCGGACGGAATGCAATCTCAATATATATCTATTGACAAGACATCAACATACCATTTCGAGATTATTCGTTTAGTCGTTCTAATGTTATTGTCTGAAAACAATATATTGCCCTAAATGGAGCCACCCTTTGGAAAGGTACGTAGACGGAAGTGGACGGAAAGCGATTCTAAGCGACAGACATATTGTGGCATGATATCCACAAGCCAAATTTGAAGAAAAAAATATCATAGTCGTTAACCAGAAGACTATACTGTGAAGCCATGTGATTCTATCAGTATGTCGGAACCTCTTCCCACTTACCTTATGTGTGTTGTAATTGTAATTGAATTGTTCAGAACCGGAATATCATGAGAAAGTCAAACTTAAACAATCATATCTCTATCATTGATTTCAAAGGGCATTGTCTCTGTAAACTCCATTTATCTATTATGAAAAATGTATGTATCACTGATCCACTAAGTTCCTTATATGGCCATAGTACAGAGTAATAATGAGCCATGGCTGTGAAACAAAAACTGTTAGTACTATAGATGCTAATCGGAATATACAAATCAGTGTAGATGTCATACATTGAACTCATGGCCAGTCACTATTTTTACCCAAAAGTAACACAACTTCAGGGTCAAATAGAAAATTTCAATATAAGGGAAATTATTGAAGAAAGTACGTTTTCAGTTTAGGTCGCGCTCACAAGAATTTGAGACACACCCAAGCGATTCACAGACATCGATTTTATAACTCTTCCCAACTGGGGTCCGACCGGAAGGATATGAAACAGTAAAGAGCTATTTACCCCAAATGTATAACACCTACAAAGGTTCAGAAATATGTGTGAATAAAGAAATCTCCTGAAGAGGGAACTAGGGTCTGACCTTGAGTGGAGATGTTGATCAGTTTGAGCTCATACTCTTCACCTAGTTCAGGTAGCAGGTCTTTCAGTACCTCTAGAGTTAAAGTTTTGCTCAGTTCTCCCTGTGAAAAACAGCAATGTATTACCATTAAAATATATGAACAACCATGAGTTCACGACATCAAATACCAACAAGACCGCGTCATGTCAACGCCAATACCGTCAATAAGTTTCAAGAATTTAGATATGCATGTACTGTCCAGATTCAACCATGTTTGGTGCTAGCAAATGTTAATTTTCATCTGAGTTTCGAAAGCGTAATTATATTCGGGATATATGATTAGAATCCCATTAAATAATTCTCACGCCGACAATCCAAATATCTAATTCCTATAACAGGATTAGCACCAAATTAAAAAAAAAACGAAACAAAAACAGTCATAGTATACATAAATATAGGCTAGTTTCCTGCAAGAGGCAAGCGATCAGCAGATTTCAATGATGCCAGCAAGACTGCATGATGTTCCAAATATCACGCTTTGGTTGTGGATGTTCAAGCGAACACGCGGCGATCATCCCAGACCATATGGAACACTCGTATTATAAAGGCTTCCACCATACACCACCACTCTGAGAACCCGCTGAGGGGAGAGGGAGCTACGGCAAACAGAGCTCTGGTGGATCCTCATAGCAATCTTACATTAGGATCAGGGTGTTTTATTCACGTTGTATGGAGCTACACTTAAACCTCATTATAATTTTAAGCAGGTTTCACTCTAGCAGCTCCTCGAGTTTCTTGAAAAGTTTCTTGGTCCGAGGCATCGTCAACTCTTCAAAGGCGAGTTGGCTCATCAATTCAAAATGGCCGCTTCGATCGGACCAATCAAAACTTGAGTAATTTTCACTTAAAGAAAATAAATATAACTTTGCAACCCTCTGTATTACGGACTTTTAATTTGTTGCGTTGTAGTGACAAGAGAGTAGTCTTTCGTGAATAAATTAGCTCGCACTTCTTAATTCAAATGCAACTATGAAACCATTTTTGCTTCTGCCCGGTGACCAATTTTTCGGGCAACACAGCATAATGTGAGAAGCGCAGTTTTCGGGCGTCCAATTTCCACTCTCTACTTCCATCATTCATGGAATTGTCCACCCCAGCGACCATTTTGTAAACATTTTAACACATTAACATTTTCGGATCGATGAAAGAGCCATTTACTTAAACGGATTTCAAAACGTACCAGTCTCACGCGCCGCTACCCAATAATGTTGTTTTTGAGCAGAAATATCATTTCTAAACTTTTGACATTTAGCGAACATTGGAGTAAACTAGCATGTAGTGTCAAAGTGGCGGTAAGTCGGCTGCTATTGGTACGCCTGCGATTGAAATATTACAGTCGCATTTGTCTACACGTGTCTAGTTTTGAAGAGATATCTATATGTTAGCCTTCAATCTGCCCACAGTTATAGTTCAAGACTCAGATTTCTAAATAATTTACATTGACGACAATGTTAACGAAATTGTGCCTGACTGATTCCCTAATTGAAATTAGACTTTCATCTTTCGGCAGGAAGTAGTTTATTTCAAGTACTACAAGGTGATAAATTTGTTAACAAACATTTATCCGCCAAAATTTCAAGCTGTACGGGCCTCTACACACAAGGTCCTGATTTTGCCGTTTTCTCTGTCTGCTGAAAGCAGTGCTCAGGCTCCGCAAATAGTTTCCCGGCGAGGTAAGTGATTGAGCAGTGAACCGAAAGAATATTTGCAGCTGAATGGAACAGATACCATACATGTCACCAGCTATCCATTAATCGTTGCAATGAAGGTGGGAAAATCTGGCAGAGATTACGTTTAGGAGTTAACGGATCGGGACTTTATTTTCACTTAGGAGCCTGTAGCCTTAAATATTAATTGCTATAAGTACCTGCATCTGATGACTCACCTGTTGGAAGGTTTCAAATCCCCTGAACCTATTGAAGTTACGGGTAGGATCAGAACCATCTACTCCCTCTATCTGCCATATAACCAACACAGTACCCAGTGCAGGCGAGCTACGGGTGAGGTTAAAACTGATTGTACTGCCTGAAAATGGGAATTCAGAGTCATCATCTTGGAACACTTGACATGTCATAAAGATAATAGCATTTATAGGGAGCATCAAATATGTACATAAATTCAAAGGGCAAACCTCAAAATTTTATTATCAATCCTCTTACTTTCAATCCAAAAGAGTGGAAATTAGCTTTCAGCGAAGACTACCTGAATTTTTGAATTTTCAACAATCATCTCATATTTCATTTCACCATCCTGCCTTGTCTCGAGAGCTATCAATAACATGGAACTGGATGTATTACACAGACAACAAATTTTACAGACAAGCGTCAAAATCAAGACATGTAGGCTTGATGTTTGTCATGAATCCAAATCTCTTAACTGAAGCTGACATACCAATTATCAATGAAAACCTGAACGGTTGAAGTCCCCCGGCGTTGGACAATTGATTTTGCTTGGCAGTAGCAAGGTACCCACAATTGCCAAATTTGTCCTAATCCGATCAGGTTTCCAGCAGATATTGTCCGGAAATGAAACTGTAACTCGGCCCACAGGTGGCATCATGTATAGGTGGATCGACATGAGAACCAATCCCAAGCGAGATCTTGAGGCAATGTACCCAGACATACCAAATTTGAAAAGAATCCGTTCAGCTTTTCAAAAGTTATTTTCCGGAAACGAAATTTTAACTGGGCTCCCAGGTGGCACCACATATAAGCAGATTGGTGTGGAAAACAATCCCAAGCGAGATCTTGAGGCGAGGTATCCACATACCAAATTTGAAAGAAAAAAATCGTTCAGTTTTTACTATACTATATTATAATCCCCCTTTAGCCCTGCGAGCGTCGGGGGACAAAGATTTCTTGATTTTTGAGCCAGTGAACTTGAACGTTTTACCTCAAAATCAATAACGTTTCCATGCCCAGGTGGGTTATGTATGCCCAGAGTTGCCCACCTCGAACTGGACAACGGTCAACCCATGTTAATGGGTTCTCGCCTTTAATATTGTACGATCTCTTCTAATAATGGGTGTAAGAAAACCTCAAGATGAAACCATTGAATCTGGGAGCTCTTATCAAGAAGCTTCAAACATTTTTTACAATAAGTGAACAGATGACTAGGAGGAGTATCAATGTCCTATTACTGCTTCACTTCAGCTTCACAGGATAAATAGTCTTCAAATATACATATTAGCCTGAGTCATCAACTTCATCAGATTAGACTACATGTGTGTTTGCAGATTGTAGTAGAATTTCCTAGAAGTTTACTGGAGGAAAAATCAATGTACCTTCATCAGCGACCGCAGATATAGGTGTAAAACCCACTACACCTGCCACATTATCATTGGCTTTAATCACTATGGTAATAGTGTGATTGGCAGTGAGAGTTGCCCCGCCCCCTGGTTCAATAAGCTGGACTACAATGGTTTCGTCATCTTCAGGTATATCGTCATCCAAAATTGACAGAGTGATGGCTGAAAATATATTGACAGATTTAATGTAAATACTATAATAGGCACAGGAAGATCAATTTACTACCGGGACATAGAGACGCTGGAGTGTTTAAATATGAATATATCATGATCATAATTAAATTTAACATTTATAATTACGATAGTACATTTTTGAAATAATGGATGGCATATGGAAATCCAGATAATCAGATAAGCCAAATTTGATAGGAATCGTTACATTACATGTATTTTCGAAGAAACGGCATTTAGACATTTCCGAATAATTAGCTAATTAAGACCTAACTAATAATCATGAAATGCAGCTAGTCTGTAATATTCTCCTCGTGCTATGGTGAACAATGTGTATGCCAAGTTTGGTACGAACCAGGACAGTAAACTTTTCAGAGAAATAGCCCGTAACACAAGATATTTCAGGCTAATAATGTAGTTAAGACCTAATTGATATGCACCGAAGGCAATGATTCTGTAACGCTCCTCTTCAGGCCATACTCCACAACAAGTATACAAACATTGCCAGGAATTAATTACGGTACAACATTTAAAAAAATGGCAGATTATATAGAAACACAGAACAATCGTCGAACTTTATACACCATGCAAACATATTGTGACTGGTAACCTTGATGTGGTGAGTGATAAAGACGTAAGATTAGTCCTGATGAAGGGACCTAAAAATAGAGAGCCGAGAAGAATAAATCTGAAGGCCGACCAGAATAGTCCTGTCTGCTTTGGAACAGTACGTTATTCATTGGTCTAAGCGAGAAAAAGTTACACCCACAGTACTCTCTGATTGGCTGGACCTCACCAAGAGCAAGGTCGTTGAAACAATCCGCCATATTGACGGAAGTACCTTTCCCCAAGCAAAACAAGTACTGAGAAACCTCAAATCGCAAGAAGTTCTAGCAAATCTCCAGAGTAAATTCGTCATAGTCCCAGCAGACAAAGCTCCGAATCATATAATATTCATATGTAAATATTACTATTACCAGATGCTGGTTAAAGAATTGAGTGTAAACATATCAGATACGTTTACTTACTCCCAAACTGCATTTACTCTGGACGATTTATTTAAGAATCACAAAACGTTTCTCAGGGAAAGAGGTATTTTTCTTCCAACCAATCATAACGACATACCAAAAGTATACTGGATTCCCAAAATACACAAATCACCATACAAAGCTAGATTCATATAGCTGATTCTAGAAGCTTTCAACCCTGTTGACGAGGGCCTTTCAAGAGGTAAAAGCATTTGGGGAAAGGTGTTGCACCACTATTTCTAAAAACTCTGGCGTTGAATGTATGTGGATATTGAAAAACTCAAAATGTCTTACGGGAGAACTTGATGCTAAAGGTCACATACCGTACAGACATGTATCCCCATGGGATTTTTCGACTCTCTATACTAAAATCCCTCACCAGGGCCTCATTGACCGTCTAAGTTCATTAACAGTATTTGTGTTCAAGAAAACTGATCGCAGATATATTAATGTCGGAAGCCATGAAGCATTATTTAGCGCTACTACATACAAGAGATATCATCCACGGGATGTTTCTTTGTTTATAGAGTTGCTTGAATTTCTCATTAAAATATCTATGTGAAATTTGGCAACACAATATATCAACAGCATATAGGTATTCCAATGGGTACTAATTGTGCACCCCTGTTGGCTGACCGATATCTATTCTCTTATGAATATGACTATATGCAGGCGCTATCAAAATCCGATCCATTCAAAGTCCGTTCCTTCTCATTCACCAAACGCTATATAGATGATCTTCTCGCTGTGGATAATGGCTATATAAATGACGCAGTGAAGGATATATATCCACCTTCACTGAATTTGAATGAAACTACAGATAGCCCTACAGGCACATCATATTCAAACCTATATCTCCATAAAAATGAAGCGAGCCTTCTCTCTCGTGGACTTCAAAACAAAAAAGATGATTACAATTTCGACATCGTAAACTATCCCTTTCTAGACAGTAATATTCCAGTGGGACCTGCATATGGCGTATACAAATCTCGCCTAGTAGCATTTGCTAGATTCTGTATTAAATGTGACGATTTTAATCAACGCCACAAAACATTGCTGCAGAAACTTATAAAACAGGGCTATACGACCAAGCGCCTCCGCTCAAAGTTTCTCAAATTTGGCGATACATATCGCATGCTGATAGCAAAATACAAGGGTAGCGTGCAAGATTTATGGCGTTACGTTTCGTAACTTGTGTCTAATTCCGCTTAACCCGGGGCTAGAACCCATGTACTTCAAGATCCTCGTGGTGCTCACATGAACAGTCACAATCAAAGCGTGACTGAGGTACATCATTCTTTAGATGACTTTATAACGAATATTATGGATTAAGAATATTCATCAGCGATACGGATTTGATATTTTTGAAACATCATGATGTCTTGCCGGCATCATTGAAGACCACAGGCTCTTCGAAGATGGTAGAAAGTTAAAACTACTGCGCGAACACCGAAGTTTCATGTGAGTAATCGGGCTATGAGCAGTTTGAGCTAGTGGGGGAATTTTCGTTGAAGAGATCATAAAGGCATCATCGCGCAACTAACGTACACAACATATGTTTTGCAAAATGACACAAGTGTTATCAATTTCCTATCCGATTGTTTCAAGCGAGGGGGTGGAATATTGTTTTACATGTTTGATAGACCACATAATTATGTTCCGACTGTTCAAGCACGTTAATGATCTTATTTTTTCATGAAATTTAAAGGTGTCGATGGTTGGGAACATGTTCCCGGGGATAGGGGATGAGTTGAATAATTGTAGGATGCTGTAAGCTCCCGGAATATATGAGGGTATAGGGTAAGGTGAAGCCTAGTTTCGAAGATAGATTGTGGGGCTCGTGCACCGGGGGAGGGGACATGTCCCCGAAGGTAGTGACTAAATTCAATAATTGTAGCATGACGTAAGCTCCCGGAATATATGAGAGTATAGAGTAAGGCAAGGGTTAGTTTATGAGATAAGAGGATGGAGCTTCGTGCCCCAGGGGTGAGGACATGATTCCGAGGGTAGTGGATGGGTTGATTAAGTTTAGCATGATGTGAACATCCGGAATATATGAGAGTTCGGGGGCCGGACGGGCCTTAATTCAGGAGCCATAGGGTGAGGCCGAGAGGCTGTGAAATTCCAAAACTTCAGAATTTTTGCTTTACTTTTTCCGGACAGGAACAGGGACAATGACAAGGATACACACAGATTTCCGCAACTAAATCTACGGGCTCGATAAAAATGATCCCTGTGATTTTTATCTCGGCCACGCTTTATCGTAGCTGTTCATGTGGGCATTTTGGATGACATGAACACACGGTCCCTAGCACCGACTTAAGCGGCATTAGATACAAATATCCAATAGCAACGAATATCCTATCAATTTATCTAATGGCAAATGACGTGACTGTTAGATAGAACAAACGGCACAACCGGGGGAAATAATGGTAGAACGCGAGTTCTTCTATACAATGTAGAAGCAAATCAGAATATGCAATTCATTATAACATTGAATTGGCAGCTGCAATTTTTAACCCAAACACTGAATCTTTAGGCCTCAAAATCAACAGTGTGTTTCTTTCCTTTTGGTATATTCAAAGTTTGAACACAATGCACGACCAAGAACTGCAGCGATCACAAAATGAATAGATTTCTTGTTTACGTACCATAGCTTGTTAGAACTTGGTCATATTCTACTGCCTTGAATTGAGAGTTACAACACTGAATTGAGATTTTCAAGTATTTTCTGGTATCTGGGCTAAGTTACATTAAACTTTGAATCTCTATTTTGGTACTCACTCTAATGTATCCACTCTAATGTATCCACTCACAAAACAATAACAATCTTCAATGATATGCGGATTTATGAGCGGCATTGACCATGACATTTGACCTAGAACTCAATATTGGCATGCCAGACATCGACTCCCCCTGAAGTATCCACTCGTAGAAAAACCGTGATTTTTGGTTTTCCTAATTTTGGGGTCATAGTGACCTTGATCTAAATTTGTCATTAGCTGCATCTTTCCCCCTAATTTATATGTCATGATAGAAACTGGAATTCCAGTTTCAACCGGTAGAGAATAGAATTTCATATTTAACTGCGAAAATCTGAGATTCTACCAGGAGAAGCTGGAATTCTGGTCTCTATCAGTAGTTCTACCATGACATATACACTCAGGCAAATTTGCAATTGTCAATAACTTCCTGATTTTGATGTCACAATGACCTTAGCCATTGACCTCGACCTAAATGTTGATATGCGACGAATATTCTCCCCTAGACACGAACGGATGCACAAATGTTACCGTGTTTGGTAGTATTAGTAAGAAAAGCCGGACGGACGGACAGAAATCGTCATGACATAATTCATCTGTCGTTCTGGCGAGCGTAGAAGAAATCGACAGTAACAGAACGCATCCCCGGGATGCCTAAAAAGTATAGTCCCTCAGTGCTGTGATATAGAATTTACAAATGTGACTGCTGATCGATATATTTGTGGACACAGGTGATAAACGGGTAAACAACATGTGGTAGAACATGTGCTCACGGCATTGCTTTACATGAATGTACACATACCTTCTGTTAAAACAGCATCATATTAGAAGTAAGAAAACAGCAAATTCAAATTTCAGAGAGGATATCTCGTAGAAATATTCAGAACAGACTATATCAATTTCTCAACAAAACCTTCTGTTTCCAAAAGAATTAATTGGAGAAACTGACAATATATTTCGAACTTACTTGTTCAAAAATATTATCATGAATTGACCGAGAGTAACCAAAGCATATTTTATACAAGTATGCCATTGAATCAAATTGAAGGATAGGAAAGGCAATCCTATACTACAGTTAGATTACGATCTTGGCTTTTAGGTAGGGTTACCACAAACTATTTTTTTTATTTTGGCTTTAACAGCATTGGATGGGCTTTGGGAAAAATTATCTAAGAAATTCCAAGACTTTTCTAACAAACTGTCTCATATAAATATAAATTCACTCACTCGCCCTCTCCTCTCCATCGAGGAAGCGGAGCTGTGCGCCGTCTGCCAGGAAGTCAGCGGTACGTGTGGCGGTGCTGGCGGTGGTGTTCACAAACCATGACACAGTTACCTCCCCTATACTTCCACCTGTACAGGCATGATCGTTAATATCATTAGACACAAATGGATAACTTGATGCAGCCAATTGAATTGAAACACAACAAGTATGAATATACACTTCTAACGACAGGCGGGTCACATCGACCAATGTATATTATGTAATTACACGCAACATATAACGGTGGTGAGGCCTATATTCTGATAGTATATCTAAATACATTGCAAGAACCAAACATTTTCTTTGTGATGATAAGTATCTCAGCCACACTTTTGTTGTAGTTCTGTTGATTCCCAAGAATTTAGAGACGCCACCCTTCGATTGACGTAACACACCTTCAACAATACAAATGATGGATTCAAAATTCCGAGGCCAACACCAGGCATTGTGTTAAGTAATACATTGATGAAAGGGTTATATTAAGGCTCGAGAAACTTCTATTATCATTTGTGCCCCATTTTCTCAAAATTAAATAAATTTTACAGGTGACTACCCTAAATGTTAAATGAATAAATTGCTCGAAAGAATTATTTTGGAGGACTATACCTCCTCTACTGATGATCAAATCCACTGAGAGCTGTGGTTTCTCCTCCACCTCGGGATTCGTCAAAGGACTGGTGCTGTGAATGCTGAATGCTCCCTGGGCGTTGTCGTTTGCAGAAATAATGATCTGTGCAGAAATTAAGGCACCTAAATTGGGTGTATCATCCTCGTTTATTGGTATTCTGTCAACGAGTTCAACTCTCGTTAACTCGACGATAAATTTCTCATCCAGCTCTGGTGTGTTGTCCGCGTAGACTTTAATAGGGATTAGCGCTGTGGCCACATGGGCGTTGATAGTTATGGATGCTTCAGTTACCTCTCCATAGTCCAAGTCTGCAGTGGCGCTTGACTTGTAGAGCAACGTGGACTGAAATATTCAATTCAGGAATTATGTATCAAGGTTTAGTTTATTAAAAATCTAGAGATTTTCTTCCAAATCTCTTGATTTCTTATGCTACCAATTGTGAACATAAAAACAAAACTTTTCGAAAAACTTTTACAAACAAGAGGTACAACCATTTTTGTTTGTTAAATAGAACCAATTTGAAAGAAACTCTATACTCATTCTGCTTTCACTGTAAGGAAATGCAATTTAAAGTTTGTCTGCAGGCGATGCCTCCTATGGGTGCATTCAGATGAAACGCAAATTCAAGTTACATCTTGTGGCAAGGTATTTACACATCAAATTTGAAAAGAGTCGGTCTGCTGTAAGAGATAATCAAAGCGACTGCTTGTGGAATCACGTATACCAATAAATTTAAAAAGAAACAGTTGTCTTTCTAATTATATTGTCCGAAAATGAAAATTGGGTTTACCACCAGGTTCATCCCCTATGGACGACTGTGGACGAAACACAATCCAAAGCGATATGTGGTGGGGAGGTATTAACATACCAAGTTTGAAAAGAGTGTTAAGTCGTTCGAATTTTAGTGTCCGGAAACGAAATTTCAAATTTTCTCCCAGGTGGAACCATTTATGTGTGAATGTGGGAGAAATCCAATCCAAAGTGGCAAGGTATCCACATACCAAATTAGAAAGACTCCGCTGAATCGTTCTCTCTTTATTGTACAGAAACGAAATCCAACGTAATCCGCCGGTAGCACCACATATGGACGCATGATGACGAAACGCAGTCCAAATTGACATATTGTCGCAAGGTATTCACTTTCCAAATTCAGAAAAAAAACATTTTTTCCTGATTTTATTGTCCCGAAATGAATTTCAAGTAGCCCCCCCCCCCCCTCCCCCGAGGGGAAGATACGTATGTGTTGGTGAGATATCGAAGATGTGTTGCTGAAGAGGAAACACAATCCAAAGCGAAACATTTTGGAAAGGTATCCTCAAAGCAAATTTAAAAGGAATCGGTTGGGTCATATTGATTTTATTTTTTGCTTCGTTATGGTAGTATGAATAATAATGAAGGTGTACCATTCCAAATATACATTGTATAGTCTTAACAGGATATTTGAATGATGAAATCAGTGCAAATGACGTCATCAGTGAGATTAGTATTACATATTGGATCAAACCTATCCCACAGCCTTCACGACTGTAGATCGCTGTAGAGAGAACAGTCTGGCAACACTCTGGTAATCGCTCCAGATTATCCAGCATCATTGTTTCTGAAAGAAGTTATCTAATATTGTAAGCATAGAGCCTAACCTGCCAAAAGACAGATATTCTAACAGAATACTCTTTTTTCCAAGCAGAAACGGCATGCTCTCCATATGTATTCCAAGCACTTATTGAACGGTTTCTGTTCTTACTAACATCGTATTAACTGGTTTTTTCTGACGTCGACTGCAACCCCCCACACACTCAAGGAGAATGAAATTCTGAAAATGGAATATCCCATGTCGACATATTCTTATTCCAGAAATTCAGATGTCTAGCTTCATCGCAATAACCCCCACTGCACACCTGAGTGATATCCTTGGTGTAGTACTGGTCCTCCGTGCTTGCCTCCAGTGAACTTGGGTCAGCCACAACATATGTCACACACGTTGTAGTTCCAGTCGTGAACTGGAACGCTGCACAGGCTTCCATTACCAGACACACTCCAGCACAACTCTAAAAAGGTCAAAGTTCATGAGATTACTACCAAACTATGTTATAGCAGGTGCAGGCCGGTACGCAGGGGGTATGCGATGGGTGCAGTCGCCCCCCACCCCCCGCGCAAAGTCGATTTTAGTTTCACCCTGCGGTTAAGCACCACTGTATTATTGAGTCTTCCACATCAGCCTATATCACAAGACCAATTGACCCCCAAATGAACTCTAGATTTTCAAATCTTTCCAGGGGACATTTTCCCCGGACACTCCGAAGATGGCACGCTTTCAGCGCGCATTGCTATGATTTATGTTCCACATTTCTTAAACTCGCACCCCCCCCCCCAGAAATCTTGCGTACGGGCCTGACTTGGATTGCAATGTGTCACATTTGCTAATCCAGATAGCCAAGGCCAAGCAAGACACCCACCTAGGATCTGTGCATCGATTAAATATGGCAGCTTTGTGACAACAATGCAACCTCGGAATATGCTACATTCATCAAAATCGTTAGATTTACGTTATGTTATATAATATATATGTAACTAACAGGTGGAGGAATGTTTTTGCAGTGATTATTCAAAGCAGCTTTCAATTAAAATCAATTTCTTAGAGATCATTCATTAGAAATTATATTTACGTTGTAATTAGGATGGGTACATGTCCATGGAATATTTCACAATCGCTAATGCATGGTGGGGTATTTCCCGAATTTGAATTATTCCATTCGGAGTACCACAAATACAAATTGTCAGTTTTGCCAGTATACAATTTTAACAAATCGTGGTTATGATGGCATTTCCGAGTAATTCAAATAAAGTAACAGTATGTACCTCCAGTGGTCTGACCTCTCCACTAACATTGACTGTACTACCGGTGAGTTGAGTTCTGCCCAGTACAGCCACAGAGAAGTAACTGAAAACGCTGCTGCCATCTTTTGTGGCCTCTGTCAGCAAGTCCGGATTATTCGTTCTATAGTAAACTCGCAACTGTCCAAAGCTCCCACCACTACAAAACATGCCATAAAGAGAAATTGTAAAGGAGTTTTGGTAAATCCCCATTTTTGAAAGAACTTACCGAATTCTGTTGGAGTAATCCATGAACTTCTTAAAACCAATTGCTGGAAAAAAAGGAAAGAACCCTTCGAGGGCTTCCCTGTTCCCTGCTAGCTCGGGAGCTGTGATGACGAATGACAAATAACTCATCTAATGTTAATGGGTCAGCATCGAGGACGTCTGATAGATTAAACGCCTCATCATGGGGTAAACGTTGTAAATGCAAGAATACTCAAAAGGTAACTATAAGGGTCTTTCTTAATTTTATATCGACACCTTACACTTACGTTATGCATTATATACAACATATTACGTAAAACTGTTGATATACCAAGCGCCAGATCCGGAAAATTTTCCAGATTATGCATCTCAGTCACGCTTTGATTGTGATTGTTCATTTAAACACTATGGAGATGTAAAACACATTATGTTCTAACGGTCCCTAGCCGTGAGAAATCCTAGAATTCTTGGAAGCCTCACATTTGAAGTAAAAGACAAGCAGTATCAGATATGAGAGGGTCCGGGTTATCTTTGATAGTCTCAAACCAACATCAATTGTTATCTGATAACGATGGTGAAAGTTACCAGATTTCTTGTGTAATCATCGTGTTATGGTAAAATATCACCTTGTTATCATGCAACCGTGCATGGTAAAACTTTTGTTCATGATAGCATTACAATACTACCTTTAAAGCTTTTTTCACTTCGTTCGAGGTCCGGTTCCTGAGGATACAACGGCAGTGGACGGGTTCCCATGGACAAAAGTGTTCGATACACGATTCTTTAGGGATGACTCTGGATTAGAATGCGCGAGAACCGCCATTTGAACAGCGTCTGTCGTAGTAGATCGTTCAAGACAATGATGCTTTTATTCATTTGAATTTTCTTCACAAAACCATGTCATGGAATTACCTTTGAATAACCTTTCCAAAATGGCTAACGTTCGGGTCTCAGGAGTTTTCATGTATACATATACATATATGCGTATATATATCTCGCCTAGTAGCATTTGCTAGATCCGGTATTAAATGTGACGATTTTAATCAACGTCACAAATCATTGTTGCAGAAACTTATAAAACAGGGCTATTCCACCAAGCGCCTCCACTCAAAGTTTCTCAAATTTGGCGATACATATCGCATGCTGATAGCAAATACGAACGTAGCATGCAAGATCTATGGCGTTACGTTTCGTAACTTGTGTCTAATTCCGCTTAACCCGGGACTAGGGGCCGTATGAACCCATGTACTTCAAGATCCTCATGGTGCGCATATGAACAGTCACAATCAAAGCGTGACAGAGATACATCATTCTCCAGATGACGATTATTATGGATTAAGAATACTGATCAGCGATACGGATTTTATATTTTTGGAACATCATGATGTCTTGTCGGCATCATTGAAAACTGTTGACCGCTTCTCTCTTGCAGGAAACTAGCCTATGTTGTATACTATGATTGTCTTTTTGAATTTGGTGCTAGTACACTTATATGGAATATGTCTTTGTATTATGGACGCGGATATTCTTTAATGGACGACGGCTAAATTATGAATGATGCACTATACGCTTGTAATTCCTTCTCAGACCAGTTGTGCACAACGTAACCTTGTTCGTCAAAGTCTAGATCTTCGAACCGTTTCAGAAAAATTTCATATTTATCATGTTGGTATACATTTGTTCTTAGATCAGCATGCAAACCAAGATGCCTTCCAATCATTTTACACATTTATACACAAATTGCAGTGAAAAACGAAGAAAGTTGACAAAATAAATCAATCGGAGGATTACTTTTTGAAGTTTGTAAGGGCAGAGAAGTTTACAGTCACAGAAATATTAACAGTTTCACGAAGATAAATAAGTGCGGAGTATGTTCATGGACTTTTCTACCAGAGAAAAAACTGAGTCATCATACGAGGGGTTTCATGATAATTAAGCGTGACATATAAAGGTGACGAGAAAAGATGCCGACAGAGAATAAATGGCCGAGACCCAGGAAACAATAGACAGGTTTCCCGATTTTTCCCACAATTGGTATTATGGGTTTAGAGACTACCGTAACAGTTTTACGTAATATGTTGTATATTACGCATTAGGTGGGCAAGTATAAGGTGTCTTTGTATAAAATCCAACAATTACAATTTTACATTAAATACAGATATTCTTATTAGCTCTAAATTTGCTTTGAACTGAAAAGTACACTTTTCAAGCTTATAAGAATCTTATAATCTATTTCAGATATTAACTATCTCCATCCATCACCATAATCTACTTGGAGAAACAAAATTATCTCTTTTGAAGATAGAGTATTGATCCAAGATGACTTACACTCTGTTAAGGGTAATATGTTGGACACTGTCTGAGGGTGTCTCCTGCACACTGAATACTGGCTCACTGAACTCCACCGTCCCATGTGGATTATCATTGGGTAAGATACTCAGTGTGAAAACATTGTTAGAAGAAATTCGTCCACCTTCTGAGCTTCTTGTTAAGGTGATATGGATATCCTGTACAAAATAGGACAAAATAGCAAATTGGCAAGAAGTAGTGGCGAAACAGAAATATTGACTTGACAAAATCCAAAGACTCTTGAAATACACCAGATAAAAAATATTCTCAAATTGGGAGCTGATCATTGCTCTGCTCCGAGTAAATAAACTGGTATCCTCTTTACAATTTCATTAAAGATATCTTTATAATAATATGATATAAATTATTGAATTATTTAGTAGCATTTTAGAAGCTGGGAATACTTGATCAAATAAAAAAATACGTTATAATGGATAACTACTTCTCACTAGTATATTTATTAAACTGGCGACGTTCCGCTAGATATTCTAGTAATGTTTCCATGCCTCAAGGCAGAAATTCACCTTTTCCATGCCCATATTATACCTTTCCATGTGCCAAAATAACTGGTATGCCCTTCTATGCCATGTTTTTCTTGCAAAAGCATGCACTTTTTTCCTGCTTCACCCCATATTTCTCTGTTGAGTTATGTATCTAATCTACGCCTCAATCCCATGCCTGAGTGGAGGTACATGCCGTTACATGCCCTCATGGAGTCTATTCACTCGAGCACATATTAATGCTGGGTATACCTACCTGCTAGACTCCCAACTAAATCTTTCCCGTTCAGTTTGAATTCAAACGAAGTGCAATATACATATGTAATTATGTACTGTATTATATACTGAATGCATTGGTCACGAAGAAAATGAAAACACCAGCCTACTTGGTTAACAATACCTCACAATAACTATCTTTTGTTCATTCAATTATTACTGGAGTACTGCAGGTCTTGATTTTACTTATATGTACTCAGTTACCCGATACTGTACTTCACAAAACATTATTTTGTTTTATGAGAATCTCTGCTGCTATGATTTGACCGCTTAAGGATAGCTGTCCCCTTAGAGGCAGTTTTTGCATCCCCGTGACAATTTATCTTCTGTACCAAATAATTATACAAGATAACCATAATAAACTATATATTTTATGAAAGCGTACATCGTAGGGATTCCAGCTGTATGATTTTTATAACCGACAGTGCTACTGTGTAGAAAATATTCCAATGAAAACAATTGCGTCCTTTTTCAATTTAAATTTCATGAAAACTGTTGATTTTGTTTCAACTTTGATGGTATACCTTGATATGAGACAACTTGAACTAGTAAACTCTATCTCATTTTTTTTAATTTTTGCCTGGTTTTGTTTTTACAGCTATTTTACTAAACTATACTGAAAAAACGTACCAGTTTACGATCATTTGTCTTTAAAGTTGAATAATTAAAAAACAAAGACGATCTTACAAAAAATGAGATAACCTTTACTAGATCACCTTATAAGCAACAAACATGCCAAATTTCAAAACCGTAGCATGGATACTTTTCGAGAAATAAACGTTTGAATAAACTATTGTAAAAAAATGAAAGGCTAGAAATCGGGCAAAATGTGTCAAGCTGAACATTTGAAGAATTAATCCTAATTTTTTGCTTGAATTATATTGTCAAATACATTTTTTATCTGTCTTATGGGACCTACTCGAATTCCCTATTTATTTTTGATAACTATTACACTAAGTTTATTCATCAATGTGGTTTAAAATCCCCCCAAAAATTGCTAAAACTTGTTCAGCTGACAAAAGTCCACACACTTGCTGATCACTTCACGGCGGGTGTCTGAGTGGCAATTAACAATACAATAGACACTCAGTCAGCTATAAACGACTCACAATAGACAATCGTGTGAAAGGTTAATCTCTTCCCAGCTGGAAATCGGACCACCTAAAAGGCAATGTGTTTAATTTTTCCAGTGCCTCAGAAACAACATTTTCAATCCTAATATTGAAGCACTTCCACTTAGAATTTTGATTTCATTTTTTCACCAAATGGTAGACAACATATTGAATATTTGGATGAAGAAATAAAACAAAAATGACCAATTTTGACCCTCTAACGGGATAGCTATCATTAAGCCGGTTGCAGAATGGATACATAGCTGAGCAGACATTTCACTAACATGACTCATTCATGCATTGTCATGTTCCATCCATCCCAGGATCAGACCCCCATCTCGACCTTTCCATGTCCTAGCCAAGCTTTTTCACGGCTTATTCATGCCTCATCTATACCAGGATCATGCCGAATCCATGCCTCGTACATACCTTGTTGCATGAGGAGGCATGGAAAATAGGCACAATTGAAACAATTGAAACAATTCCAATTCCTAGATTCATTTTCCATGCCCACTCCATTCCCCAGCCATGCATTTTCAGATTCACATCAAAGATATGTGGAACTCTGGATCGGCCTCTGTTCACCGGAAGTAAGAAAAGGCATACTACCATACCCAAACTATACCCCGAACCCCTTAAAAATGCATCCTTTATCATGGCAAGATTATGCCATTTTAAAACCTTTTTTCCATAAGGGGGCTGTATCTACTCGAATCCATAGTGAAGCCTCGCCAGTTTAACAAATATAGTTTTTAATAAATATAAAAGATGCTATCAATAAAAAAGATTTAATTTGATTAATACTCTAGAATCACTGAGAAATAAAGAATATTGTAGTGAATTGATGGATAGTAGATAGTAGTTTGAGCAAGGTCTCCTGTATTTCATAATCAAGTCAATGTATAGGAGAATGTGAGAAGACTGGAATAATTTATGCTGTCGAGAAGTCTTTATCATCATAAGCATCCTATACCTCTTGCTCTTCAGCTATCTTATCAGGTAGTACACTCAGTGTAAACTCTCGACTGCCTTCATTACTGACGAAAAACACACTGCCAGATACTGGACTGATGTCTGACACGGGAGCTGAACCTGTTAACATTGAAGTATATACCAGTATGTTGCAAGTCTTTAAAAATGCCCAGAAGTAATTAGCACACAAGGTATGTTAAAACCCGTCAAAACACAAAATAGTTAACAGTCATGAATTCAATGAATCTGGTGTACAAATATATGTCACACATCAAAAATACCATGAATGCAAGCGTCTAGTCTGACATTCAATATTCAATCGTCCATTAGAGAATTTAAGTTAATAATCTAAAGACCTATTCGTATAACAGCTTTAGCACCAAATCAGAACAAAATCATTGTGTACGTAAACATAGTCTAGTTTCGTGTGAGAGAGAAACGGTCAACAATTTTCAATGATACCGGCAAGACATCATGATGGTCCAAATAACAAATTCTTAATCCGTATCATTTTCGTTAAAACGGTCATTATCTAGTGAATGAATGCAAGGTGCGTGACAATGAAGATAAGAATGTTTGTACATGTATTTCAGGAATTGGTTTATAAGAAAGGTGGGAATAAAATTTTAATCTGCTTTGCGTAGATATGTTCAGAAAAATATCGTATCGTGATGATCTGCTCATTACCACATCCAGCTACAAATTAGTGCACCACAATTGAGCTTTATTATCTGAAGAACCACTCCCTTACCATTAAAGGTGGCCTCCCAGTAGATTGTGACCACGCCCATACTGCCTCCTGTCCGAGTGATGGTCAGCACGACTAGTCTGTTCTGGCCATCTACTGGTTCACTCACACTCAGACCTGGACTGGCAAAACCTTAAAACGCAAAGAAAGATTGTAAAAGGTACGCGCTGGCTCAGTACACAGTCGAATGCTGGTATTCATTCACATGGAGAAAATATTTCGCCATGTATTAGTGTGATGCAGACTCAATCTGATGATACAGAATGCAGTTAAATATGACATATCGTATACTTACTACCGGTAGTATGTCTCTCTTCCCGACAGATTCTCCTTCATTCTCCAGTTACTAGAAATATTTAATCACTTCGATCTGAACTACAACAGGAGGGCGACACTCACCCCCCCCCCCCCCAAAACAACTCCCCAGCTTAGAGTCATGACTAAGAGTCATCTTTGCTTTTTCGTCACCAGACGTCGTCAATTTTTCCAACCTCTTGCATATCGTTCCAATTTATTACTTGTATATGGTAGGATCCTGCTGGTGGACTGTTAGTCCCCGAGGCTCGCCTTCTGTACATGCCATTCGACAAATATATGTTGGTTTATTGTTTTGGTGGGATATATAAGCCGTACGAAGTCGGGCATTGCACGTTAGTTTTTCTGGGTATTCTTGCTTTTACCAGCTTTACCCCATATTGAGGTGTTTATTCCATCAGACGTCCACGATACTAATCCATTTACATCGGATGAGTTATTTGTTTGAGCTGATCCGTCATCACAGCTCCCCAGCTAACGTATCTAATTCCGCTTAAGTCGGTGTTAGGAGCCGCGTGGATACTTTATTGCCTCCGCATGAACAGTTGCAATAAAATCGCGGCTGAGATACTAAAGCTACGTTCGCGAATGCACCAGTGTGGGAATGTGAGGTGCCGAGGTAAGTCATATGGTTGCTTTTTAGTCGTCAGTTTTTCCCACCTCTTGCATATCGGTCTAATTTACCCTAGTAATTGAGATGCACGCTGTAAATATGCGGCACTTTTATTTACATGAGCAGTGTGACTAACGTCACAGGACCTACGAAGTAGAGTAGGCATTAGGACTCGAACGCGAATTGAACTCTTGGAAATCCCCACCCCCAGTTGAAATCCTGCCTATATTAAGATGGGCAGTGATTTTCATCAAAAATCACCAGAAATTTTCATCAAAAGTAGGTCAGCTCAGAACTTGTTGGTAACAGTCTCCTAATGCGCCTTCATTCCAAAAATAAATACCGATCGCCGATTTAATTTTACATTTTTTTAACTAAAGGAAACAGATTGAATAATAAGAGTTCAGTAGATTTCAAGCTTTACGTGTGAAAATACATTTACATCTCTTTAATGGTTTTCAGTGCCCTTGTCCAGGATCAAAACAACTTTTTGAATCACATTATTTTCCCAACAATACAACAAATTTTTATATATAGTACTATAGTAGAAAGGTAGCATTTATGTAGTTTACGGTAATTCAACTCAAGACCAACACCTTCTCTGCACAAGATAATAATGATTCTATGTCATTCTCCTGAGCATAACCGGTACAAAGACGAATAAATAGCGTCTCTACATCACGTTGTTATCTAGATATATGAGACAACACATTTTGGGTATCGGCAATCTGATGAATGTACTATTCCGGTGTTCTTGTTTCACATTATATTCTATGACGGTTGATCGGTGATTTTCTTCATTGATAAACATTAAACCACCTCAGCTTCGTTGTGTGAATCGGAATTGCATTGCTGTGACACACCAACACACTCCGTGGCAGTGATTCTGTATCCCCTAATCAAGGAATCAAAGTGGATCAAGATTTGAAATGACAAGAAAAATTTAGACATATTTTGTTTACACATGTAATTTTTTGTTTAAATTATATCCCAATGTGATATATAGACAATATTCAAGAGATACAAAAAAAACCTCAAAGTATGTTCTCATATTTTCACATTATGATCAAAGTTACTTTATCTAGTTAAATTCTACCCAAAGAAAATAAATTAAGACCCTTTAAACATGCCGTCATGGCTTTGTTTCACCCTCAGTAAACTTTTATCATTGTTGCTCACACAGACTAATCTGAAGGATGATATCACATCTTTCTTTCTCCTGCTGGGTTATTGCACCAGGCTGACTTAATTGGTTGATGTAGGATATTTCACAACCAGTGGGAAATTTGACCTGAATTTGAAGCCTGATGTGGTGTGTGATGAAATGTTTGGATGTGAAATAGGATACAAGTTAAAGGCTACAGTTTACATCTATAACAATATACTGAATTGTGTGTATTGAGGCTGGCAAGTTGGTGATAGCAGTGTAGATAAATGCACTAATAAATGATGGAAAATTAGCAGTTCCTATTTCATACATGATAATATAGCCCACCAAAACGTTTACACTTAGATTGGCTATGACCAGGAGTTCGGTGCGCGTCGGAGTCCTAATGCCCACCCTACTTCGGATGTCGGATAGCACAGTGGTAAATTTAACAGACCTATGACAGAAGGTAAATGTACGTTTTCATTACTATGCTTATTGCATCAGCTTGCGCTTTCAGCTTGGGACCTTCGTCTATTAGACTGAATTCACTCATTTATCCATTGGTTAAATGGGCCCCGTTTACACAAAGTCTTGACCGGGCTCAAAGTCGCTTAACTTCGCTGATTTTACCAGAACCGGTGTGTCATGATATGCCGTATCAGGGAACCTTCAAAAGTCACAGTGAAACATACAGCCAAGGGTTCCCGATGGGCATGACGGTGCACTCGCTGAGCCATCAATAAATAATATAAAAAAAATAATTATAAATCAAATTTTCATCAGAATTCGGTCAGCTCAGAACTTGCTGGTAATAATGCCCTAATGCACGTTCTAAGTCAAGGTTAACCTAAATCAAGGTTCTAATGTCAACGGTTCTCCTTATTTTGCCGACGAAAGGATTCGGATGGACTGACTCACTCACTCATTACCGGACAATTTGCGATCTGTAGCCTACTTCGTAGAAATATATACAAATCGTCACCAGAATTATGCCATATTATTGATTAGAATTGAAGCATATTGCAGTTGGAGCTGTGGCATTTATTCTGGATTATTCACTGTAACATTGTGATGTTATTAATATTCCTACGAAGTAGGCTACAGATCGCAAATTGTCCGGTAATGAGTGAGTCAGTCAGTCAGTCAGTCCATCCGAATCCTTTCGTCGGCAAAATAAGGAGAACCGTTGACATTAGAACCTTGATTTTTGGCATGAACGTGCATTAGGGCATTGTTACCAGCAAGTTCTGATCTGAAATAATTCTGATTAAAATTAGATTTATAATTAACACTTCAGTATATTGTTATAGATACATACCATCCATGTGGCCTTTAACAGTATCATGTTCCTTTTATGACCATGAAGCCCGGGGACCTCCTTATCAGTGGATTTAAAAGTCATTAAGGCTTGTCCTTGGAACAAACACAGAGAGAGGCTCTATCCGAGCCTTGTGGTTTTTAACAGTGATTTATATCCAAGCCCACTGAGATAAGGCTGGTTTCTATTCGTGCTGCTTGTCACATCAAATTACAGTGGTCGGTGTCCTGTATAGCAGATACTATAGTATATTATTGCATGCCTGTCAACTACCCTGGAACATTTCCTAGCTTAGACATTAAACAGCCCGCTAAACTTGCCATCAAATGGGATAAGGCTGGAAGTACAAGAATGTGCGGTGTATTTTCTGTGGACTGTGTAGGCTGTACAGTCTGAATGAAGACAGCCTAGCAGAATTAGTTAAAGCTAGGTGGTTTAACGTTTATCAATGAAGAAAATCACGATCAACCGCCATAGAATATAATGTGAAACAAGAAAACCGGAATAGTACATTCATCAGATTGCCGATGCCCAAAATGTGTTGTCTCATATATCTAGATAACAACGTGATGTAGAGACGCTATTTATTCGTCTTTGTACCGGTTATGCTCAGGAGAATGACATAGAATCATTATTATCTTGTGCATAGAAGGTGTTGGTCTTGAGTTGAATTACCGTAAACTACATAAATGCTACCTTTCTACTATAGTACTATATATAAAAATTTGTTGTATTGTTGGGAAAATAATGTGATTCAAAAAGTTGTTTTGATCCTGTACAAGGGCACTGAAAACCATTAAAGAGATGTAAATGTATTTTCACACGTAAAGCTTGAAATCTACTGAACCTACATTATTCAATCTGTTTCCTTTAATTAAAAACTTGTAAAATTAAATCGGCGAGTGTTATTTATTTTGGAATGAAGGCGCATTAGGAGACTGTTACCAACAAGTTCTGAGCTGACCTACTTTTGATGAAAATTTCTGGTGATTTTTGATGAAAATCACTGGCGATTCTGACTTGGGCGGTGCCCATCTTAATATAGGCAGGATTTCAACTGGGGGTGGGGATTTCCAAGAGTTCAGTTCGCGTTCGAGTCCTAATGCCTACTGTACTTCGTAGGTCCTGTGACGTTAGTCACACTGCCATGTGCCAATGATGTTTACAAATTCACAAAATTAAGACAAATTAACAAAGCATTTTCGCTTATTATTCCAAAAATATAAGGCAAAATAACACGAGGCGATGTGCCCAAATATAATCCAGTAAGCCTTACTCTATGCTGTTAAGCTGGGATTACACCGCGATATGTCTGCTGTTAGAGCTAACAACAATAACAACAAAAACAACAGCTTCGGCTTGGAACGACTTAGACCGTTTACTTTAGCGAAATTCCATAAATTGGAGAGATATGTAAGAGGTGGGAAAGTTGAGGACGTCTGGCGACTAAAAGCAGCCATAGGACTCCACAGGAAAGCTTCTCTGGGTACCGCACATTCAGACTCTAGAATACGGAGGATTCTGGGACCTTGACTTATTTTCTAAGCGGCGCTTTTATTGAGGGGTTCATGTACTGGTATTGAAATTACAACTTCAATATATTGCTAACTGTTCTACACATCGAATTTTGGAAGGGATGACCTACAATGAGACTCAAATGATAATCCGTGTGCTTCCTGTCACCTATATTAGATGTTATCTGTTTGAATTTTAGAAATATTGCACCAATTACATATCAATATCTTACCAAATGCCCCGCCGGGGTCATCAGAAGGTGCAATGGTTACCCTGGCGATTGTGTTATTGCCCAGCACAGCTCCCCCTGTCATACCCGACAGTAGTTCAATGGTGAAGTATTCGGCCAGCTCTGGTATATTATCATCTTTGATCTCCACCAGGAGGGGTTTGGAAGATTCTCCCTCGGACAGAAACACATCTGTGGAGAATTCTGTGTAATCCTGTCCTTTGGTGGTCGTTCCATCTGTAATCTGGTACTTCACACTGATCTGCAATTTTGTACAGTAAGATAATACTTCCGATAGAGACGGGCAGATAAACTAATAAACCGAGAAATGAACGTACATATATACTCTATTAAAATTTAGTAGGAGATGAATGCCATTACATCACGAAATGTAATGAACTACAAGAGGACAGAAAAAGACTATCACCCTTTTATGTATATAAATACCCCGGTATGTGTAAAGTATCCTACCTATACGGAACAGATAAAAAGATATTACAAATGAAATTGTTCAAATTTGTTAGAACTGTATAACCGCCATCCACTGTGATGTACTGTTGCTTTTATGCCATTTCAATGGCCTGAGAAATAATTTCTATCCATCTACTTCTGATTACCGCATCCTCTCTTAATTGAATTTATTAAACATGATGTAGTTTAATGAAAATGTCGAGATACACTCTACCAACAAGTGAAGAACGAATGTGCAAATGATCTCCATGTGATGGCCAAGGAATGAATACCGGCACATCCAGGAAATTGAGATAATTCTTTCGTTAGACTCACATAGGGACATAAAGTCAGAATTAATTACAACACATATAAGGAAAGTGGGAAGAAGTGCCGACAAGTCTTTCTATATAGTCATATATTTATAGGGACAACCATATAATATTGATCAGCTTACACGAACATTACATAATTACAAAACGCTATTTCGAACGCTTTATAATTTACCATTAACTGAAGTGAAGCCAGGAATTTGAGAAGATTGAAATCATTTTTCATGTTTATAAACAAAACTGACATCCAGATACTTATTGCTCATATAGAAATGACAATTTGGTATAGATTATAGCCCCCTCCCGCATGAAGCAATTTGTAAATATGAAAATAATTTTCGAGAGGAAGAAAAGTTAAGGCGTCAGCGGGAATCAAACCCACGACCCTTCTAAGCCGTAGAGTTGCTCTTACTATATGAGCTATGGCCCATAGGTAATACCCCGAGAATGTTCTCAATGAATGCCAATACTTTCTCTCTGTGTTGTAAATAGAAACATTCCACTATTGAAACACAAGTTCTTGTGCTAGGGAAAATTTAGAACGTGCGCATACTATTGCCCATAGCAAAAGGCTAGCTAACAGAGGATTCAGTGGAGGGGAGAGGGGGAAATCACATGTCAAGAGGTCAATTTTGTCTCTGTTGTCGAACATTGAATCTGACAAACAATCCGGCAAAGTGTGACGGTAGTAAGACCAGTTTGATTGAAACCTACCTCTCCAAAAGTACCGCCCCTCCGTATCACGTTAACCACGGAGCCTGTGTGATTCTCGTACACCGTGACATCAGTCATAGATAGTTCCAGGATCCCATTGGCATTGTCGTTACTCAAGATAAGAATCTGTGCAAAGGTAGCTGATTCTTGCTCCAGGCTGGGGGAGAATGGAACTAAAAAGAAATATCGAAGTCATGTGAAATTCTTGGACAAGCAATATGTCATATAAATTGACAATAATCTGAGCATGTTGTCAGTTAAGATTGTGCACTGAAGGCCAATTCAAACTATAAGAGGGCAAGGCCATTGTCTTTTTCTCAGAAAAGATATTGACGGCCGGGATTTCTTTTAAAGATTTTGTAAATTATTTCATCTTTTAGTGATGCGGGAAGGCATTATTGCCTGTTTTTAACCTTGTTTTAGCATATTTATGATCTACTGAATCCTTATCGGAGAATACAGTTTAAAGGACAAGAATAGTTTTAATATGTATGCCTTTTTAAAAGTGGAGTCACAAGATAAACAAGTCAGAAATACTCAAGAAAGATGTCAGTGAATTTAAATAGAACTAAAGCCAGATTAAAACTGCAATTTTGGGGAATTGCTTGAATTTCAAAAAATGCCACTTTTCAGTTTTGAATACTGTTGGCGGCTTCTCACTTTTAGGAATCTATCTTGTGTTTTCATTATTTTTATTTCATACACATTTAGATTCGGTGTTAACTGTCATATGACATTGGTATTTATGACATTGGTCTGACGTCGGATATAATGCTTGCCTTCAAGGGTTCATTCATAACATCACTGTCTGTTTTACTTTTTATGATTATGCATGAAAATCCGCGATGTTTGTGAGTTCTTGGTTATCAAGGCCTCATCACTCGCCAAAGGTAATTGTTGGGAAAATACCTGACGGGCCATATTCGCCAATCAATCAGTCTTTATTTATGAATATAAATGAATTATCATAAATCCTCATAATAATTTATATTTATGAATAGAAATAAATCATCATGAATAAATAAATCCGTCTAGGTTGATGATGAAGATAAGATACCAAATACAAATATACTAATTCTGTTTTCATCTGTAGTGTTTGTATTGATACTGACCCAGATGTATTGCTTCATAATGTAATATCATTGGGTCATTTGGACATTTCAATGTTGACGATGACAGATTATATAAGGATAGTTCTGTGAGGATTTGGTGAACAAGAATGAATTTCTCCAATATCTTCTTCACACACAAATGAAAAATATTCACACATTGGTTGAAACTTCGTGTGCATAAATGTTTCACATCTTGGCAATGGTAACATACGGAGCTTCTTTGTAAACGTGCCATACATAGTCGTGACCAGAGATCCGTCCAATTGACTAATACATAAACACAACTTATTCATTTGATTGACTGAAAGATCTGACAAAAAGAGCGACAGTGACTGATAATCAAAATTGCGACAGATGAGAATTGAGAAATCTGGCATCTAAACCATACCTGGACGAGTTTGTTCTCCTTGAATAAGTCGCACATCAGTCAGCCTTATGTAGACAGACTCCGCTTCCTCGGGTATGTCATCATCAAGTATACGGACAGCGAATGACCCGTAAATCTCTCCTGCTAAAAACCTCACAGAACCATTGACAGGTACAAAATCAGAGTAGTCTGCCCTTGAGGTAGCACGAGGGATAAAGGAATAAGTTTCTGATGGCGTCAGTGTTTGGTAGTCCACCTCAACGATGCCACGTGTTCCATAGAGACGACGCACAGTCACTGTCACATCTGGAACGTGCAGTTAATTACACATGTAGCAAAGAATTCTGAATAAATGGCATCGGGCGAACATAGCATGACGGACAAACCAATTGATTGCAAACACACATACGTATGAAAAGCAAAGATTGGCTGTAACTTGGTTATTGGTTATTGGATATACATATTGACAGGCAAATGGACCATGTCTAGTTATACATGAATCTCTTTAACTTGAAATGTGCTAACTGTTCAGAAAATTTTGTGGCATGATATTTACATACGAAGTGTGACCTCCATATGGCACCACCCATGAGTGTGTGTGGACAGAACGGAATGCCAAGCAAAATCTCGCGGCAAGATATTGATTTACCAAATTCGGAAAGAATCCATGCTTTTATAATGAAAACGAACAGTGGGCTCCAAATGGCGCCACCTGTGGCTGTGTGTGGACGAGATGCAATCTCAAGTGATATGTTTTGTCCAGTCATCTTCATACCAAATTTTAAAAGAGTCCATAAAGTTATTCTAATTTTATTGCCTGGAAGCAAAATTTAAAGTTCCAGTGGCGCCCCCTTTGGGTAAATGTGAACAGAAAGCGATCCCAAACGACATCTTGTGACATGATATCCACATACCGAATTTGAAAAGAATCTGAAGTGTTGTTTCAATTTTATTGTCCAGAAAAGAAATTTTAATTTGACAACCCCCCAAATTCAGAAACTCAGATGAACTAAATGGCTTATTTGACGAGATGTGTTGAATAAATTTACCATCGATGAACTGACATTATGGCAGGAGTAACCAGGAATATATACAAGGATTTGGATAATTGAATAATTTATTAGTTGAGGTGATCGGAGAAAAAATAGCTAGTTTGAAATTTAATGATTTCAAACCATTCACCATTCAAATATATAAAATACAAGCTACAAGAATGTTCAATACGTCTGTAGATTTTCAAGAACATCCAGTTAAAACTCTAGCAGCAGCTGGTTATACACGCTAGGCGTGACAGACACGGAGTACACACTTGATGCCTCCAGCTTAATTCTTCTGCGCGATCAATTAAGGAAAACAAACGTTATTAGACCTTTTTTCTTTCACTTTCGCTCATTGCAGTCATCTGGTGTAAGAAACCCGAATTAGAGGAGATTTTGTAAAAGAAAATTACATAATTTATATGGCTAAGCAAGGGAACCTTTCGAAACTCTTAAATGAAATCCTAGATGAATGGATTCTTCTACATACTCTTAAAGCCTTCTGTCACACTGATAGGGCGGTCTGTACTCGGGATGAGGAACACTCCATAGGGATCGTCATTAGCCTCTATTGTCACTGTAGCTCTCAGTTTATTGGGGTTGCCCAGATCACCCTGCATAAAACAGAAATTGTGAGAGTATAGGCTGTAGAAGAAACAGGAACGTCTGTGCCACAAATACGGATTCATTTATTTATATAATATGTATTAAAGCTGAAATGGAAAAAGATCAAATATGTATATGTGGCAACCAACATACATCAGCCAACGAAGTTTCTGATACAACAATATATACTGGCGAACAAAAGCCATTCAGCCAGAACAAGAGCATGTTTTTTTAGTTTATTTCAAAGATTTTTAGACTTTGAATTTCCTTTTTCAGAAGGGACAGGTAATATTTCTTTACCTTGGAGACATTGGTAATCTGGACAATGAGAGACTCGTCAAGTTCAGGCTCTGTATCTGCCCTTATCTGGATCTCCAACTGGTTTTGTCGCTGGCCTTCGGTGAACTCGAGCGTGCCACCTCGAGAAACAAGATCATTTGACGCGTCATCTAAGACATCCCAGGCCAATGTGGTTGATCCAATAGTGCCGCCCAGACGGAGCACCTGTTATGAGGAGATGGTGCAAATTGAATACCAGTATTAATAACATATCAATTATGTTTGGTGCAGATTCAAATTTACAATGGTTGTCCATAGCAGGCATTTTAATAAAGAATTGAAAGATTGGACATACCATAATGTCTATTCAAACTTGAATTATTTCAAATCCTAAAACTACTAAAGATATAACTGTACCTGTAGGGTGATAGAATTAAATCCGACATCTCCTAACTCTGGGGCTCGGACTGACAGTGAATCATCATCAAACTGGAACACCCCATACGCTCCATCTGAGTAATCTATCACCACAGTAACCACAGAGCCAATTCCCACCCCAGCGCCCCCTGTCGGATTGAGGAGCTGTACGGTGAAAGTCTTATCATCCTCCGGTACGTCATTGTCTATGATGACGATGCTGATATAACCGTATCTCTGTCCCTCTGTAAAATCTAAACGTCCCACTGAAGCCTACAAGGTAAAACAATGGAGAATAGGATAAATTATACATTCATAAATTTAGTCCACCACAAACCCCGTGAGTCTCCTATGGTGAGGAGCAACACTTTAGCCATCATTGTTTGAAGAATGGTTCCAAGATGGTCTGGTCATAACACTGACTGCTATAATAGAATTTTTCATAATATACACAGACTTGCGTTTTAGGGAGAGTGATTAGCTTTTGCTCTCCACTCCATGTTTTTTAAATGAAGTACTTGGGTGGATTGGCTGCTTGATGGGAAATTAGCATTATCCTTACCTGGCCTGCACTAAATATGTTTCTTACTCCTGGAGCTAGGGATGCGAAATTTGCCGCAACATATCTTGGTGCCAAGCCGTACCAGAAAGTGTAAGATTGCCCTTTTGATGACGTCATTGTGACGTCCTGTTATAAAATTACCCTTTTGTCGATTTTTCGGTTAGACTATGCGATTTATTTTTGTTTATGTTATTTTCTCAGAAGAAAACTACATAGTAAATGGGAAATAATTATTCATGGGAAAACATCACTTTTCCGATACCCGCACATAACGGTCATTTTGAATTTGTCCATGATCCTGAGCTGGGAGGGATATCTGATGATGAAAATAAGCTCATAATGACCCCAGTATGAGAAGCTATAAAGCGATAATGTTAAGTGGTCTTCCTAATTTTATTGTCCAGAACCGAAATTTCAGGGCGGCATAATTGAGAAGGTCAGACTTCAAACATGCATATATCAAATCAGTGATTTTAAAATATGTTAGGTCATTATATGCTTCCTTTAAGAGAGAAATGTATACATGAACGTTCCACTTATCCATAAAACTCCTTTTATGGACATAGTAAAAACGTTTGGTTCAGGGCTGGTAACCAATCAGTAAATGTTCTATAAATGCAAATGAGATATATGATTGCAAATAGGCCCAAAAGTGACCCCAATATGATAAGCTATAAAGCTAGGATGCCATCCCACAACCAATCAGGCCTGATTTGATTAAGGTGCCATAAATATGAAAACAGGCCCATATCAATGACAGTCATAATTAGTGTAAGCTAATTAAGAGGAGGCATACAAACGTATGATCAACATATGTTATATAAAAGATATATGAATAAAGAATGGCAGAAAATGGAAAAGTCCAATATCTCATAAATCTGACAAAAAAATGATATTTCATCTCGCAAATAACATGTGTACATTGAATTAGCCATTTAAGCTTCACGAACACCCAGTCAAAGCTCTACCACTATAGTTGATTATAAAATTTACGACAGCCAGATAGACAGACAGGCATATATGGTAAACAAGGGGAAGGATATTACTGGATAATCACCAAAGACAATTTTCTATAACCTGGAATATGGGGATGTTGTTAAAATAATAAAACACCAAATGAAAATTTCAAAGAGCAAAAATAAATTAAGAAAATAGAAATAACAAAAAAGTTCTCAAACTGCAATAATAAAAGATACGTTTGTAAAAAATAAAGTCCGGTGCCAACCGCCTCAATAGGTATTATCTATCCAACATTGAACCAGAATCATCAGCCCGAAAACCGATCACAACATGAAGCACTTCACCTACAGTTTTTTAACCATATATATTCGATAAAATTATTTACGCTTGTGCTTGTGCGCTCCCTCCATAAAGGCCTGCTACCCGGGTGAACCGTAACCTTATAAACTATCTCAAATGTCAAGTTAAGCACCTCCCCCACATAGATGTAATTACCCACCGGAGATCAATCCGTCTATACACTCACCGGTTTCTGTAGAGAAAAGTAACAATATACACAGCAATGATAATTGGTTTTTACTCTGTCATATAAAATTCAGTAAATTCTCCACTGATCTTTCCGACACAATATAAATGACGACAAATAAGCTAGGACGTTACATTTAACCTAACAAGAGAATCAGACAAGCATTGGTCCTGTAAAGCACTGAAGACCAAATATAAAATATAGAACAGGCCGTAGGAAATAAGGTCATTGTTCATCATCATCATGTCTTGCTGTCATCAGCGAAAACTGATGACCACTTCTCTCTCGTAGGAAACCATTTTGAGATTTTATTATTAATATTTCGTATACACAATTGTGCTGTCATACGTGATAGGCCTTTCGAGTATTGACTTGTACATGTACAAAGCCGTTCATGGAACACCACCAGAAGAACTAGGATTTAGTCAAACTTCGCCAGACGTAACAAAATCTTAGAGGCGGAAATTATATTTTAAATATAAAGAGATACAATACCAAAACATACGTGCACAATCCTTTGGTGTATTCTGCTGCCAAAATCTGGGACGAGTTGATTTTGTCTTTTAGAGAATCCTCAAACTTTAAGGATGTTAGAAGGGTGATCTCTCGATGAGTAGGGTCAAACTCTGAATATGCTATGTACACCTTTAAGGGCTGATTGCAGAGCGTTCTGTGATATGTATATGCATCAATGAAATGCAACATTAACCCTATCTGGCCTGGGCTTTTTGGGACCTGTCCTGGCCTGGGGAGGGGCCATTTCGCCCCCCCCCCCGCTTAAATATTTTCTTACCCCTTCAGCTAGGAGGCTGAAATTTACGACACTATAACCTTGGATCAAGCTCTACGGTACCTCAAATGGTTACAAAAAATGCAAGATGGCCGTTTTGATGACGTCACAGTGATTTTTCGGTCAGATTATCCGAATTTTTTACTTTGCAAAAACTGCATGACAAATTAGTAAATAGCGGTCGGATCATGTGAAATAAAATAGATTTTGGTCAATTTTCCTTGAATAAAAGCAGGACTTTCAAGAAAACTGACGAAAATATCATTTTTCTGGGGCCGAACATGTCCGCCATCTTAAATTTACCCATGATCCTTTACTCGGGGGTTATGCCAATAGGCTCAAAATGACCCTAATATAATAAAAAGTCGCGGAGGGTCAGCTTTCATTTGCTTGCTGGAATAGGGGAGAAAGTTTAGTAGGGGGGGGGGGGATTATGGCCCCCAGGCCCCCCAGGGATGGTAGGGTTAAAAGGGTGATGGGAAATACGGTGCCGGGGTACTGACAAGAAGTTATATGACCATCACAAGAACCAAAAGTGATCCCTGTGATGGTTTGTATCTCAGCCACGCTTTTATTGTAGCTGTTCATACGGACATATTAATGACATGACCACACCGCCCTTAGCAATGTCCTGCATGCTACATTCTTCGCTTTTAACTTAATTTTCACTGCCTACTCTGTTTTATATTTGAATGTGTCTAATATATCTCAGTTTAACCTGTTTGTTCTATGTCGATCCAATAGCTATACAGCTAATACTGCTTGTTTTCCTTCATTATATCGACAATAAATAAATATTGTATCAGTATCTGTAAATACTATTAAACAGCGTTTCATATTATTCTCCAAGGAATATAGTTAATTATGACTTTGAAAAGTTGGAATTTTTTTTGAAAAGTTATGATTGTGAAAGTTCATACTCATTTGGAATTGGTGCTGTCATACGAAATGGATCTTCGGCGATTATGGACGGCGGCTGACTACTGAATGTCGGATCTGACACTTGGTATTCATTGAACATTTAAATGGTTGCGCTACATGTATATGTGTATCGATGTTCAACAAGTATCATGATACATATGGTATAATTGTAAAGATAACAGTTGATAATAATCAAGCTTTTCAATTGTTTCGATACAGTCAGTGTACCACAATTATTACCACAGGTAAGGTACACAAAATCGTTATATTTGAATCAAGTTCAAAGGCCAAGCAATTTCGAAAGAAATAAAATTCATTCAGTCTGATCCTCGACTTGAGATCCCCGGGTAGGGTGAATACAAATTTGGCAAAATCAGCCTTAAGTCAGGAATATCTGGGCCCGTTTTTTTTCAAGCCTGACACCTGTAGTCTACATATATCACTAAATGTTGAATAGAGCTGTTGAACCATAAAGGTCAGCTTTTAAAAGAAATCACTTCAATAGATTCAGCCTTATTCACTTATCCCATATATATATCACATGTTTATCCGTGTCATATGGGGATTTCTTTTCATTTGTCAAGACTGAATAGAAACGGTAGCGAAAGGAACAAACCGTGTAACTATTTGATTCCAATGTACAAGGCGGACATTAAGTCGGAGAACTGCATTTACTAGCTAGGTACTTTCCAAATATTTACTAGCTACATGCTGTTATTCAACAGTGGTGTATTTGTCAGCCACTAGTACAATAATCAAGTCAGAATGAAGCATTACTGCTCCCAGTTGACTGCTATTCTTCTGTGGGCATGCACACTTACGCTGGCCGAGAAGTTCAACGACGAGACGCAATGTCTTATAGAGGTCAACTCTTGCAGGTATGCTTTAAGGTTACTGCCCAGCAGCATCAACTCACAACACTGTCAGACGTTTTCACTTAGAAACTATTTCAAAGATGACGACTTTCAGGTCCGACGATTTAAACGATCGTCATCCAGTGGTAGCGATCACGACGACAATGATACCGTCGACAAAAAGAACGATTATGAAGGAGCCACGAAATTTGAAAAAAAGATTTTGAAATCTCTCAACCAAGTCTCCGTGAGGTTACTACGTGGCATTCGACGTGTTGAACGTCAGGTCGTCACTCTTGCGAAGTCGATCAAAAAGAACGGCGACGATAAGCCAAAGAAGTGCCCAACTGGATTCATGTCTATCGATAACTGGCCGTCATGTTACATGTTTTCTACGTTTGACATGAGTTGGTATGAGGCTAAAGATTATTGCGCTGCGTTCGACAGTGACCTGACTTCTCTAGGATCCGTGCGAGAACACTACATCCTCACTTATCTTATCAAAAATGATGCAGGTAAGGTTGCAAGATGCATTTATTTCATAATTGAAGTGCATATGGTGTTTTTATCAATGTATTTAAACAGAAATACAGATTAACTTGCATGATTCATATTCATACTTTCTGGAACGTGCCATCATTTTCAGGTTTCTGGGGTGTTTAAATCGATATCTGTCGACTGAATAGTTGTGTCTCGGATTTAACAATGATTACCTAAACTATTGTCATCCCCAAAATACTTCTCAACATGTAAACGCTAAAAATATGAAAGCTGTTTTGACTGATAGCGGGATCTTCGATGATATTACAAACTCTGAGCTTCTCAAAGAAAACGCAATTTCATGCAAGATCTTTCGACCTTCTTGCCGGGGCCTTAATCAAATGAACATAACTTAATTTGAAAATGATAATATACAAACGTCGAATATATTGATCACTACTGGACTTTAACGTTATCGATATATTCTACATTTCTCTGGTATCGATTTCAAATTAGTTCGCTTGATAAAGGCTCGGCAAGAAGATCGATAGCCCGTTCAATAAATTGCGTTTATATGGAGAAGGTCAGAGTTGTAGTACCGGTGTGATGGATGCGAGTGTCCTGGTGATTAGTGTCCCTTTTCATATCCTTTTCTATTTTCTAATGACGGACACTTGTCCCCAATGTGGAGAAAAGTGTCCTAGCTGGGTTAGAAGATAGGGGCCGGACACTCTTAACCACCTTAGCCTACACACCGGTATTAATAAGACAGCTCTATGAAGAACTGAGAGATAAATGAGAAAAAAGTATCTCTAAAATATTGGTAATCAAGCTGATTCTATCCATAGAGCGTAACAACATTGAAGGATGGTGGACAAGCGGATCATTCGTCAGTAAGACGAAACAGTGGATGTGGACCGCACAGTTGTTCCTCAGGCCGTTCTCCTTTATAAAGTGGGCCCCCACTGAGCCTGATGAGGAAGATAGTCAGTGTATGCTGCTGGCTGCTGAAGACGACCATCTCTGGAATGACGACATCTGTACACAAAGGTACAACTTTGTGTGTGAAGCCGATGCCAAAACTTTGTAACATTAACTTCAGGTGTGAAAGAAATGCAAACATCAGCTTTTCAACATTTTTTTATGTAAATGACACCAAAGCGGGCGTAAATATTAGGGATTTTGTGTGGATAGAATGCTAGGACATTGCAGCACAAACTGTCTGTGTGACTAATTCCAGAATGTTGTAATATTGAATTTATCCAAAAGCTATGATCAGCTATGTAAAATCAATCAACTGTATGAAACTTTGCCCAGAACAGTTATGTGAAATAATGCCAGAAATTTGCAATATAAACATTATGTGTGAACGTTGTGTGTGAAAATAATGACAGACACTATGTGTGAATAGGATCCAGAACTTGCGGAAATGATATTAGAACATTGTAACAACAATTTGTGTATTTTTCACGACCTTTGTATTACAACTTCGTGTATAAAAATGATGACCTAAAAAGTTCAAAGTTTTCAACTGTTCCATTAACCGTGTGTGTGAAACAGAAGTCATGACTCGGTACCATCAAGTTTGTGTCTGCATGTGAAAGCATGTGAAACCTAATAATGGTATATCAGTGCAAAGGTTGCAATACAAGCCTACGATGGTTAGCACATAATTTTGAACGTCGAAGTTTGACAAATCTATGTAACTTTATTATCTTGGTGAGAAATTCAAGCCGCACGAACCTCGGGTATTACAGGTTAGTTTTTCTGTGTATTCTTGCATTCACCATGCTTACCCCACGATGAGGGGTTTTCTCCATCAAACGCCCTCGATACTCCTCCAATATTATCAGGTGAGTTACTTATTTGAGCTGATCTGTCATCACAGTTTCCGAGCTAGCGTATCTCATTCCGCTTAAGCCTTTGCTAGGGCCCCTGTGGTTTACTTAATAGTTTCCACATGAACATCTGCAATAAAAGCGCGACTGAGATACCAAGGCTGCGTCCTAGAATCCTCGGTGTCCTAGTCTGAATGTGAGATGCCGAGAGAGGCTTTCCTGTGGAGTCATATGGTTGCTTTTTATTAACCATACGTCGCCAACTTTTTCCATCTCTTACAGATCTCTCCAATTTGCGACTAACGACTCCTTAACACTGATGACAGCAAAATATACAACAGCCATATGAAACTTTCACCGTTCAGTACCGTTCAGTTTCATGTTGG
This sequence comes from Hanleya hanleyi, assembly GCA_036873755.1. NCBI lineage: Eukaryota > Metazoa > Mollusca > Polyplacophora > Lepidopleurida > Hanleyidae > Hanleya > Hanleya hanleyi. The sequence continues at coordinate 119,419 of JAVTVY010054491.1, read as the reverse complement.
TAACCTCTGGGTCACATACTTGTACTGCGCGGAAATATTTAGCTTGGTACCATGAAGTCCTAACAGTATCGTGCAGTTCCAATCAGTTACCATGTGGCAGTAAATTTTAGGTTATTTTCAGTTACCTACCGGTAGATGATTGGTAGCCGTCACGATTCCAACTTCGCAGTACCGTGCAGCTCTGATTTGAATGCTACTGATCAGTTAATGATTGATAACCAGTATGTAACCAAGCTATGTTGGTAACATAGCGGTAACTGATTGGTAACTGCTTGATAACCAATCAGTAGAAAACCCATAGGATACAATGGTTGTCCAATCAGTACCCGATAGGTACTGATCAGTTAAAAATTGTACAGTACCGCAAGGGGCCCTTTCCAGTACCAATCAGTTTTCCACCAACAAGTAACCAACCATTTACTGAGTGGTAATGGTTGGTACCGGCTTGACTGTGTAGATTTGTAGATTTCCCCTAAAATTACATTATGAAACAGAGGTGGATTCAGGTCATGGGACAGGGTTAGAAAATTGGCTGAGGAACACTAACACAGGGCAGAACGATATCCCAGACTGAACACCATTCACCATACATCCGACAGCTGATGCTGATGCGCACATGGAGGTAGATATTCGTTTCTAAACTGCTTTTGAAAAGTCTGCCTGAATAAGATGTTGCCTGAACTTGTACACGTTTAAGTGCAAAATGAGTTCGCAGATGATACATCTGATAGCCTTTGTCGCAGCTGTAAGCCTTGTGTGAGAGAAGAAATAGTCAACCAAAATATTCAGTACCATACATATACCCAATCCGGCTATCACAGGACTACAATAAATGTTTGCAATGGCATCCTCGGATCCTCTGAAGGACTCCCCCCGGTGAGTGCTGTTTGTAGATACACATACACATTCAGGTCCGGCCGGTCTTGTGACAGAGCGTCGATGCGAAGTCGTTGGTATCCAGATCGAGAGGCATATATAGGGACAGCTGTTTGTTGTGGCGTGTCACAAACAGATCCACCTAAGGAGTCTCCCAAATTCGAGGTCTCTGTCTGAGGGCTTCTGAGTGAAGTTACCACTCCGTCGGAAACATCCGATGTCTGCGTGGTAAAATGTCCGCGATTATATTCAGACGTCTCAGAATGAATCCGGCCCGTTCATGAATTTGATTGTTCCAAATAAGGGCTGGAGAAGTCCGAGCTAGATTGTCGGGTGAGTGCTAACCCCACCACTTGCTTGTTGATATACGCAAGGATCGTGGTATTGTCCGATGTTACCAACAAGGACTAGTCGCGCCACTCAAGGAGAAGCGATCGAACTAAGATCACGGTTAAAAATACGAGCTCATTGATGTGCCAACGTTTGAGAATGGGATACTGTAGGCCGAAAACAGTCTCCAAATTCGCTCCAAACACCTCCATTGACGCGTCCGTAAACAGCTGATAAAACTATACGAATGGAAGGATGGACAGCCCGGTCATGAAATTCACGTGCACAAGCCACCAAAATAGGTGACGTTTGACTTGTAACAAGAAATATCCGGATTGTGATATCTGTCCTGTCAAATCCGGTTCAGAAAACATTGCAGTGGTCTGTGATTATACACGTCGGGAGGCTATAGTTGTGATTGTGAATCGTCGAACTTTATCTATACACCATGCAAACATATTATGACTTCTTACGGAAGAACTTGGTGATAAAGGTCACATACCGTACAGACATGTATCCACATGGGATTTCTCGACTCTCTATACTACAATCCCTCATCAGGACCTTATTGACCGTCTAAGTTCATTAATAGTATCTGTGTTCAAGAAAACTGATCGTAGATATATTAATGTCGGAAGCCATAAAGCATTCTTTAGCTCTACTACATACAAGCGATATAATTCATGGGATGTTTCTTTGTTTATAGAGCTTCTTGAATTTCTCATTAAAAATATCTATGTGAAATTTGGCAACACAATATATCAGCAGCATATAGGTATTCCATTGGGTACTAATTGAGCACCCCTGTTGGCTGACCTGTATCTGTTCTTTTATGAATATGACTATATGCAGGCGCTTTCAAAAACCGATCTATTCAAAGACCGTTCCTTCTCATTCACCAAACGCTATATAGACGATCTTCTCGCTGTGGATAATCGCTATATAAATGAGACAGTGAAGGATATATATCCACCTTCATTGGATTTGAAGGAAACTACAGATAGCACTACAGGCACGTCATATTTAGATCTATATCTCTACAAAACTGAAGCGGACATTCTCTCTCGTCGACTTTATGACAAAAGAGATGATTACAATTTCGACATCGTAAACTATCCCTTTCTGGACAGTAATATTCCAGTGGGACCTGTATATGGCGTATACATATCTCGCCTAGTAGCATTTGCTAGATCCTGTGTTAAATGAGACGATTTTAATCAACGTCACAAAACATTGTTGCAGAAACTTATAAAACAGGACTATTCCATCAAACTTATAAAACAGGACTATTCCACCAAGCGCCTCCATTCAAAGTTTCTCAAATTTGGCGATACATATCGCATGCTGATAGCAAAATACGAACGTAGCGTGCAAGATCTATGGCGTTACGTTTCGTAACTTGTGTCTAATTCCGCTTAACCCCGGGCTAGGGGTCGTATGAACCCATGTACTTTAAGATCCTTATGGTGCTCATATGAACAGTCACAATCAAAGCGTGACTGAGATACATCATTCTCTAGATAACGACTTTACAACGATTATTATGGATTAAGAATACTGATCAGCGATACGGATTTTATATTTTTGGAACATCATGATTTAATCATTGAAAACTGTTGACCGCTTCTCTCTTGCAGGAAAATAGCCTATGTTTATTATGTATACTATGATTGTCTTTATGAGTTTGGTGCTAATACTGTTATATGGATATGGAATAGGTCTTTGGATTATAGACGCGGATACTCTTTAATGGCCGACGGCTGAACTATGAATGACGGACCAGACGCTTGTATGGTAACCTTGATATAGTCAGTGATACTCCTGACGATGGGACCTAAATGATTACAGTTTCAACATCGTGAACTATCCCTTCCTGGACAGTACTGTCCCAGTGGGACCTGCATATGGCGTATACATATCTCGCTTAGTAGGATTTGCTAGATCCTGTGTTAAATTTGACCATTTTAATCGACGTCACAAAACAGTGTTGCAAAAACTTATAAAACAGGGCTATACCACCAAGCGCCTCCACTCAAAGTTTCTCGAATTTGGCGATAAATATTGCATGCTGATAGCAAAATACGAGCGTAGCAAGATCTATGGCGTGACGTTTCGTAACTTGTGTCTAATTCCGCTTAACTCTGAGATACATCATTCTCTAGTTGACTACCTTACAACGTATATCATATGAATTAAGAATACTGATCATCGATACGGATGTGATATTTTTGGAACATCATGATTACAAACGTCTAGTCCGTCATCCATAATTCAGCCGTCGTTCATTAGAGAATATCCGCGTCCATAATCCAAAGACCTATTCCATATTCCATATAACAGTATTAGCACCAAATTCAAAAAGACAATCATAGTATACATAAACATAGGCTTGTTTCCTGCAAGAGAGAAGCGGTCAACAGTTTTCAATGATGCCGGCAAGACATCATGATGTTCCAAAAATATCAAATCCGTATCGCTGATCAGTATTCTTAATCCATAATATTCGTTGTAAAGTCGTCATCTAAAGATTGATGTATCTCAGTCACGCTTTGATTGTGACTGTTCATATGAGTACCATGAGGATCTTGAAGTACATGGGTTCATACGGCCCCTAGCCCCGGGTTAAGCGGAATTAGACACAAGTTACGAAACGTAGCGCCATAGATCTTGCACGCTACGTTCGTATATACGTAGGTGTTGGTGAGATATCGAATATGTGTTGCTGAAGAAGAAACACAATTCAAAGCGAAACATTTCGGAAAGGTATCCTCAAAGCAAATTTAAAAGGAATCGGTTGGGTCATATTGATTTTATGGTAGTATGAATAATAATGAAGGTGTATCACTCCAAATATACATTGTGCAGTCTAACAGGATATCTGACTGATGAAATCAGTGCAAATGACGTCATCAGTGAGATATTCGTTGCAAAGTCGTCATCTAAAGAATGATGTATCTCAGTCACGCTTTGATTGTGACTGTTCATATGAGTACCATGAGGATCTTAATGGGTTCATACGGCCCCTAGCCCCGGGTTAAGCGGAATTAGACACAAGTTACGAAACGTAGCGCCATAGATCTTGCACGCTACGTTCGTATTTTGCTATCAGCATGCGATATGTATCGCCAAATTTGAGAAACTTTGAGTGGCGGCGTTTGGTGGAATAGCCCTGTTTTATCAGTTTCTGTAACAGTGTTTTGTGACGTTGATTAAAGTCGTCACATTTAACACAGGATCTAGCAAATGCTACTAAGCGAGATATGTATACGCCATATGCAGGTCCCACTGGAATATTACTGTCCAGAAAGGGATAGTTTACGATGTCGAAATTGTAATCATCTCTTTTGTCATAAAGTCGACGAGAGAGAATGTCCGCTTCATTTTTATAGAGATATAGATCTAAATATGATGTGCCTGTAGGGCTATCTGTAGTTTCCTTCAAATCCAGTGAAGGTGGATATATATCCTTCACTGCGTCATTTATATAGCGATTATCCACAGCGAGAAGATCGTCTATATAACGTTTGGTGAATGAGAAGGAACGGGCTTTGAATGGATCGGTTTTTGATAGCGCCTGCATATAGTCATATTCATAAGAGAACAGATACAGGTCAGCCAACGGGGTGCACAATTAGTACCCATTGGAATACCTATATGCTGCTGATATATTGTGTTGCCAAATTTCACATAGATATTTTTAATGAGAAATTCCAGCAACTCTATCAACAAAGAAACATCCCATGAATGATATCTCTTGTATGTAGTAGAGCAAAAGAATGCTTTATGGCTTCGGACATTCATATATCTACGATCAGTGTTCTTGAACACAGATACTATTAATGAACTTAGACGGTCAATAAGGTCTTGATGAGGGATTGTAGTATAGAGAGTCGAGAAATCCCATGTGGATACATGTCTGTACGGTATGTGACCTTTAGCATCAAGTTCTTCCGTAAGACATTTTGAGTTTTCCAATATCCACATACATTCAACGCCAGAGTTATTAGAAATAGTGGCGCAATACCTTTCCCAAAATGCTTTTACCTCCTGAAGGGCCCTCGTCAATAGGGTTGAAAGAAGCTTGGTGGTGCAGCTTCTAGAACCAGCTATGAATCTAGCTTTGTATGGTGATTTATGCATTTTGGGAGTCCAGTATAGTTTTGGTATGTCGTTATGATTGGTTGGAAGACAAATACCTCTTTACCTGAGAAACTTTTTGTGATTGTTAAATAAATCTTCCAGAGTAAATGCAGTTTGGGAGTAAGTAGACGTATTTGATGAAGATATGTCTACACTCAATTCTTTAACCAGCACCTGGTAATAGTAATATTTACAAATGAATATTATTATTATTACCGGTGTGATGAATAAGAATGTCCTGGTGATTAGTGTCCCTTTTCACATCCTTTTCTATTGCAACCAATATACTATGACTATCTTTTTGAATTTGGTGCTAATGCTGTTATACGAAATATGGGTAGGTCTTTGGATTATGGAGCGGATATACTGTAATGGACGACGGCTGAATTATGAATGACGGACCAGGCGCCTGTAATTAGCCTTGTCCTCTGCGTTTCCTCCTGAACTGAGGTCAACATACCTAACAGATAGACAAACTGAATCACACAGCAGTGAATATGTGAGAAAGGTTGAAACTTGAAACTGAATTTTCATAAAAAGATCCATGGGAGGAAAGCCAGACCTAATCGAGGGTCGCAGAACACACCGAGAAAAACACGTTTCTGTGCCCAGAACCTGTTCTGACGTCTGTTCGTTAGGGAGGTAGCCTAAATACTACAGAATTGTCCAAATAAACCAAGTGTCCTGAACTAATCGTTACAGATTTCTGACGAGAGAGTTGTAGATGTGGAAGTGGTATTTAAACATTGACTGTGAAATATGGGTAAAATGGTAAAACCCATAGTAATTGGAGAGACCGAAAAGAAGAACCAACATTTGACACCGTCAACGGCCAGCAAGAAGGCGGAGGTACTTGGGATGACCAAGAAATACCGGAATATGGAGATAGGCATCCTGTAAGTTGAGTGACCTCATCCATTCTCCCATCAACATTGATGGGAGAACGAAGAATCACGCCATGAGGTAAGTATAGCGGAGGAGCGAGTACAAGCGACGAAGGTTGACTGCCATCCTAAGAGACAGATTGAGACATATTATAAACATATTTTAAGGATGTCAAAAATGAGTGGACATGAAAGTTTCAATAGACGGACACTTATACCATCGATATCAGTTGCTTTAGAATCAGACACAGAATTAATTTCATTTTGCACGAAAGTTTCAGTGATATATGGTAAATCTACCGAATCGGGACATTGTGCGAAATTTGTAGAATCCGTACTAACTGAACTGTTTGTTTGAGTTTCGGCCAATGTTTTGCCAATGTTGGAAAAATATTTACTGAATTCCATGCAAATAGCATCAAGATTATTGACTTCTATTATCAAATTAGGTGGTACTATACAGTTGTTTTGCCTGGAAGTAAATCTCTCAATTTTTTCCAGAGTGAGATGTATCTCAGTCACGCTTTGATTGTGCCTGTTAATATGAACACCAGGATCTAGAAATACATGGGTTCATACAGCTCCTGGCCCCGGGTTAAACAAAAGTTACGAAACGTAACGCTGTAGATCTTGCACGCTACACTTGTATTTTGCTATTAGCAAGCGACATGTATCGCCAAATTTGAGAAATTTGAGTGAAGGCGCTTGTTGGTACAGCCCTGTATTATAAGTGTCTGCAATAGTGTCTTGCAACATTGATTAAAATCGTCACATTTAACACAGGATCTAGCAAATTTTACTTGGGCGACATATGTCTACGCCAATTGCAGGTTCCACTGGAATATTGCTGTCCAGAAAGCGATAGTTTACGATGTCGAAGTATAATCATCCATTTTGTCGTAAAGTCGACGAGAGAGAAGGCCCACCGTATTTTTATAGAGTTGTAGGTTTAAATATGATGTGCCATTACGGCTATCTGTAGTTTCCTTCAAATGCAGTGATGGTGGATATATATTCTTTACTTCGTCATATATATAACGATTATCCACAGCGAGAAGATCGTCTATATAGCGTTTGGTGAATGAGAATGAACGGGCTTTGAATTGATCGGTTTTTAAAGCGCCTGCATATAGTCGTATTCATAAGAAAACAAATATATGTCGCCCAAAAGGCGTGAACAATTAGTACCCATTGTAATACCTATATGCTGTTGATGCTATACGAAAAGCCTTGGTGGGATATTTTCGCAGGAAAAGTAACCTGTAATACACCCAGAAACCAAGCACGCGAAGATATATTTTCAATTAGAACTGAACGGTTTCGGTTTAAACCGGTTTAATGGACGACGGCTGAATTATGAATGACGGACCAGACGCTTATAATCACATCTAAACTTATGAAGCATCTGACATATACCGATTCATGACTGTCGCTGCGGTTGGATTATGGTTGGATCGGTTTCACCGTGTACGTACCGAGTTCAAAAGTAGATGTGAGAACATGTGAATTGGAGCAGAAAGCCCCAAGCTGCAGATTAAAGCCGGCAAGGTACATTTCTTACAAATTATTGGGGTAGGCGGTTTCAAACGTAAACCTATCTCATAGGCCTTGCTTTTTGACACTAGCTACTCCCGTTTGTGTAACATCTAGCTGCATCCGATTCCAGTACATCTACTTTCGATTGAATGACATAAATATGACAGCGACAGTAAGCCTAAATAAACGACGTTGTTTCAATATGGAAGACTCCTACCACCAGCTATTTCTAATTCGCGAAAAATCGGTTTCCCATGGCTGTATTTTGTTACAGCTTCCAGTGACCTCTATCGACATTCCACTTGATCCTTCAACTGGGTTGAGATTATATAAATATAAATGTTTGATTCCAGTATTTAGAGGAGCAGATAGAGTGGGTAGGGAGTCAACGCTTTACAGAGTGTCGGGTCCATTTTCTATTTTCTTTGAGTTTATTTTCTTCCAAATTCGGGAAAATCTGTTGAAGATGTAATCAGTCTCAACACCTAGGCTGAAATCGAGTTTTCTTAAACTAAGCAAAAGTAACTTATGTAATAACAGATACAAAATAAAACATGGACACGGAAGAAACTGATCTTCAATAAACGTCGGCAAGCGTATACACGTGTGATGCGTTCTCCCTACGCATGCTCTGCCCCTATACCAAACTACAGGCACAAGCCATGACTACCGCTGTTGGGCAATAGATGCAAGAGTGTCACACAAAACGTGACGCGCAGTAACATCATTTTCATTCTCGCGTACAATACTGGAACTCACTAAATTTCAGGAAAATCCGTGGATAGGAGGAGATACTTACGACATAATCTGGGGTGGTGCCAGTACCAATGGCTGTACCATCCTCTGCCCGCCACTCCACACTTACCGCCCCCACACTGCCCTGGGCACGCACCACCAAAAGCAATGCCGTCCCGGACTCCTCCGATACATGCACCTAAATAGGGAGAGAGAGATAGAGTCTGTGGGCGAATGCTAAATATATGATTTTAAGGACATAATCATGCAAAGTTGAGCCGATTGTAGTAATACAACCCCATAGATCAAGCAAATAACATGAAATGCAGCAGTATATGTAGAAAGACTATTACCTCAGAGGCTGAGGTGGCTGGTAGGATGATCGGGTCATCAATGGCAGGCGGGGTATCCAAAGGAGAGAACTGGAGCAGGCCGTATGGAAAGTCATTTTCGGGAATAACAATATTGGAACGACTGATCGGTGTGTTGATACTGGCGCCACTGGTTAACGTGGAGCTTATTTCACCATCGTTGGCGACAGCCTCCGTCAACACCACTTCAAAGTTCTCGGCCAGCTCAGGCTCAACCTCATCCAGTGTGGTTATATTTAACAACTGTAAATTCACAATAAGTTGATGTAAATATTTAGAATAATTACACGAGATGTATCGACAATTTGTATGCAGTCTGATCCATTGTCTTTACGTCATATCAATAACTAGATAAAGTCGATTGAATACGATCGATGAGGCACCCCATTTGCAGACTGGAGGTGCAATCCCTTTATTATGCGGAAACGAAATTTCAACTTGACCTCCAGGTGGCAGCACCTATTGGTGTATGTGGACGGATCAAAATAACAAACATCTTATGGTAAGTTCTCGATAAACCATATTCGGAAATAATTTATACAGTCGTTTCATATTTTTCTTGGGAAACTTTTAAGCTGGCCCCACTGTGCATGGGTTGTGCATGCATCCAACCTATTCAGATAGGACTGATTTTATTAGGAATTTGTTGGAGCATATGTTTTAGCATTTAATCATTAATTTGTGCCAATATAACCTTCTGTTTTGTCTGGTGAAACTTTGAAAAATTCTTGTCGTCAGTGTCATGTCGAAACAATAGTAGATATACCAGTGTGTTAGTGAGCGAGCTGGGCAACTAATTGCTATATTCTCTATCCCTGTACCAACAATTGTTTTTGGAAATTATCCACAAAGTTGTTCTAATTTATTGTCCGAAAACGATAGTCCATTTGACCCCCAGGTGCCGCCAAGTACGGGCATATGTAGATGAAACCACACGAGACATATTTTAGCAAGGTATCATTCTAACTATATTGTGTAGAAACGAATCTTCTAGTTGGCCTCTAAACCCAAAAGACATCTTGTGGGAAGACATCCACATCCGATATTTGAAAAGATCATTTCATTTGGGCATCTGTGGACGGGAACAATCAAAATAGCCGGTGCTAGGAGCCTTGTGGATACTTCATAGTCTCCACATGAACATCTGCAATAAAAGCGCGGCTGAGATACTAAGGCCACGTCCGAGAATCCACCGTACTCGGGTCTGAATGTTAGAGGCCGAGGGATGCTTTCCTGTAGAGTCATATGGTTGCTGTTTAGTCGCCAGACGTCGTCAATTTCTCCCACCTCTTGCATATCGCTCCAATTTATTACCTGTATATGGTGGGATTCAGCTGGTGGACCGTTAGTCCCCGAGGCCGGCTCTCTGTACATGTCTCTCGACAAATATATGTAGGTTTATTGTTTTGGTGGGAATTTATGCCGTGCGACATCGGGCATTACAGGTTAGTTTTTCTGGGTATTCTTGCATTTATTTATTTATTTATTTATTTATTTATTGAACTTATTTTCAGAGGGTGGTCCTTTCAACCAACAAAGGCTGCTCTCCCAAGGAGCCCTCTATCACTCACATGCATGACTAGCCAACAGTAGACATATCACAATAATAAAAATAAAGTAAACGGTACATAAAATTCAGAGGGATATACAGTAGACATATCACAATAATAAAAATAAAGTAAACGGTACATAAAATTCAGAGGGATATACATGTACGTCATAGCAAACTATATAAAAGAGACATATCACAGTCTGATTCTTTACCACATTTCTTTCCAACATTTATCTTTAAACCTCTCGTAGGTTGTTATATTGCGTACATCTAGGGGTAGTCTATTCCACAGTTTTGCAGCAGAATATTTAAAAGATTTGTCCAAATAGGTTGTGTTAGGACGAGGTAAAACAATGTTGTGATTACCCCTAGTTTTGTGATTATGCACTTCGTTAATAAATGTATAACGGTTCAGGAGATACTCTGGCACCAATCCATTAGTACATTTATACATTAAACAAACTTTGTGGTATCTGACACGTTTTCCAAGCTCACTCCATTGTAGCACATTTAATACATATTCAGATGGTGTTCTTGGGTGAAGTCCTAGTATAATTCTACCAGCTCTACATCTCAGAGCTGGTAGAATTATACTAGGACTTCACCAGGTTTACCCCATGTTGAGGCGCTTACTCCATCAGACGTCCACGATCCTAATCCATTTACATTAGATTAGTTGTTTGAGCTGATCCGTCATCACAGCTCCCGGGCTAGCGTATCTAATTCCGCTTAAGCCGGCCGTGTGGATACTTATAGTCTCCGCATGAACATCTGTAATAAAAGCGCGGCTGAAATACTAAGGCTACGTCCGAGAATCCACCGTATTCTCGGGTCTGAATGTTATATGAGTCATATGGTTACTGTTTAGTCGCCAGACATCGTCAATTTTCCCCACCTCTTGCATATCTCTCCAATTTGTCATGACACCGACATGCCATTTTAATGTAAGTTTGTAGGCTGGAAATAAAGTTTCCAGTTTCACCACCACGTGTTGCCTATGGGTGCTTGTTGACGGAATGGAATCCCAAGTGTCACCTTGTGCCAATTTCTTTCTGAAAGTTCATTCATCCACGGGAGAAATGTAGACATGAATGAATGAGTATTAGCGATCTATGTTCATGAACCAATCTCAGAATGTGCTATAGATGCCAATGATAATATGTAAATCAGTACAAAGGTCTTACAATTAAACAATGGCCAGCCACTATTTTGACCCCCAACAGGGACAGTCATCTTTGCATATTAGCGACATTGTAGAAAGTTCTATTCCTGTTCGAGCATTATACACAACAAACTTGAAGTTGATCAACACGGGCATTCAAAGGTTACACGATGATCACGAAAAGTGACGGAAGAGAAAAAAATCAAATGAGAAAAAAGAAGAAACTGACAAATGCATAACTGAGATGTCTAATGAATTGTGAGACATGTATGAAAGTGGGATTTCTGCAACTTCACAATGCGATTTAATTCATTTAATCTAATTTTCAAATCTGCATACATGTACAGCAACATCCATGGCAAGTTCAAAAAGACTTGGTTTGGACACCTTTCAAATTGTGGAAATGTGATGTTAAATTTTCATCTAAATTGTATTGTATAATTGCACGCTCAATCAGGTCTGACCCATGTTTTATCCAGGAATTTTAACATATAATTAATTATCCAGAAAATATTTTAAAAACCGGTGATGCAGTGTTGATATGATTCTTTTACCTGGTTTCTCTGTCCGGGCTCAAACAAAATGGTTCCTGTTGCGTTTTCAAATTCTCCGTCAGCTGGAGCTGCGACGGTCTCTCCCAATACCACTATAACCCATGACACAATGACTTGACCGCTGTCCCCAAGCAGACGTTCCACGGGACAGGAGAATGTCATGTTCTCATTATCGCCACTTGATGAAATACAGGGGCCATTAAAACCAAACAGGCCATTGGCATTGTCGCTCTTCATCACTGGAACAACACATCATTTGCATGAAATAAACATTTTGAACTGAATATTAGAATAAACCTTCCCATAGCTTATATTGAATCTTGTTTTGGAAGAATATTATTTTATCTCAGAGTTTTTTCTAATGTACGTTATCAAAACAAAGTAACAAGCTAATTTGTTTCAAGTCATCAGATAGTTGCGAAGTTTTTGTGTGATAAACTTTTAAAGCAAATTGTTACAAACTATTATACTAATTAGAAAATAGAGAAGGATTTGTTGTTTTCAGACCTGTGATCATCGTCATGGAATCATTAAGATCTATCCTGGCACCTCCTGTAGTACTGACGAGTCTGAGAGTGTATAACTCCGCTGGTTCAGAAGCCGTGTCCTGTACAGATACAATCTCCACCTCTCCCTGGAGAACACCCTCCTCAAACCGGACAACCCCTGACACAGGGCTCACATCATTCTCATGGGATTGCTCATAGCGCTGTTTCACCTCACTTAAACATAAAACAAATATCAATTCAGTATATATAGTAACACAACATGAGCCACAGACAAGAACCTGAAATGTGCATGGTCCTTTTCAAGTAGAACCATATTTAAAGAAGAGTCGTTCTTCTTTAGATCTATTATCCAGAATTGGCCTGATTTCCAACTTAAAATTTAATTTCCAGACAACAAAATTAGAAAGACTAAACAGATTCGTTTCGAACTGCCTAGCAACAAGATGTTGCTCTGGACTGCACACACAGTTGATACCACCTGTAGGCCATTTCATTACTGGACAATAAAATTAAAGCAGATCGACTAAACAGATTTTTTTCAAAACTGCTGGACAAAAAAAAAGTGTGGAGCCATCCATATAGGGGACTGTAGACGGAACACAATCCAAAGCGACATCTGGTGGCATACCAAATTTGGAAAGTGTTTGTCGAGGTTTGCTCCCAGATAGCAACACATATGCATGGAAGTGAGTTAAAAGAAATTCCAATGCGATATCTTTTTTAATCTGTGGCAAAGTATCATTTTAGCCCCTTGAACTGGAATATCATGATGACCTTCTGGTGGCGCCGCCTATGGACACATGTGGATGAAACGCAATCCAGAGCGATATGTTGTGGCAATGCATTCACAAACCAAATTTGAAAGGAAATGTTAGGGTCATTTTTATTCTTGTATTCTGCTTCAATACGGAGAGTACAATAAATAATAATGCATGTGTGCAAGTCCACAACATGCTACAATTTCAGTGATAATTTCAAATGAGCAATAAATGTACGAAAACAGTCTTAAAGATTTTAGGAAATTCATTTTCAAATAGTGATAATCTCTCTTCAGGTTCTCTCGTTAAGCAAAACCAAGTCCACCAATTTCTCAAAAATAGTGTTGTATACAATCAAATATGAATTCATGAGAGTGAGCCAATCCTCATTGAGCTTTATATGCGACTGACCATGTCGTGCAGGCATGGCACTGAACAAATCACCAATCAGTATTGTTTGTAAACTCAGCGGTCATAGCAGCGGTCATAAAACAATAATCATGAAAAAAACTGCATTTAATGAGTATAGAATATATAGAGTATATTTATTTATATTTACTAATCGTCCAGAATCGACATTTTTCTAACATATTATTGAGCAGGCCATGGAGCAGTGGCATATACTGTGGCCAGTAGCAGGTCCAGATGATTCAGTTAACATGGATAATCGGATTTGGGTTATCCAATGATGATGATGATGATGATGATGATGATGCTGATGATGATGCCTACATTTCTATTTGACTGCATGTGGATTAACAACAAAAGGCTGAATCATTAGTATAACCATCCTGCGGTAGCTCAAAATAGTGATTATTGCTGCAGTCCGATACAGATTACTTCCGAAAAGGGCCATCATCTCGACATATTCGGGGTCACTTATTTTTGATAGGCCTCTATAGACCAACAAGTTTCCAAGATTTGGTAGCTGTTCTTAACACAGTTCTGTTTAGTAGTGGCAACGGACAAGAATATGTCACCACATTCGATACCAATTACACCAGAAACAGAGATAAGTGCATAAGATATAAGCCGAGATGACAGGTTTTCTATACATGTAGATTACAGTCAGATAATTCAGTTCTGCAGATATTGTGGTGACAGATAGGTGTATATATATATATATCACAAAAATACCTCGCACTAAGCGTTCTCCTCAGTATAAGAACATCTTGTAGGTGTCCCACAAATTGCTCACTACCAACAGGCGATGCTCCAACCAACAGCTGGCCAGCATCATCGTCTACGTCTGACGCCAGGGATCTAGTTAACACCAGAGCATGTTGATAACCATTTTTCAGAGCAAGAATTGGGCAACGTAAGACAGAACTAATATTGAAAAAAAGTTCTCTCGGAAATTCAAAGGAACCCTATGTTACCTATAATTTCAAATCATTCCAATTCCGGAATCATTGAACACATCAATATAAAAAAATAAGTAATTCTGGATAAATGGGGATAACTTTGTTCACATCAATTGTCATCCTACATAGTAGACTATTGCCGACATATCTGTAGGATTATTTATTGTAGATGTTTGAATCTCATTGTAATGATAGGTACATGATTATGACATACCGGTTTCCTATAAGAGCTCCGTCCAGGAAGAAGCCAACATATCCTGAGCCCACAGACACCACAACATTGTGCCACTGGCCGTTTTGGATGTTCTTTGTGCTCGATCCTGCCTCATACTGATTTCTCTGAAAAGATCCCAATGCGAGATAAATTAGAGCAAGCCAACAGGTTTCAAACTATTGTTTGATAACGTGGATAGGTGTGAAAACCAAAGGTTATTATATTTTCCTTTTTTATATTTTTATGGCTTAAATAGATTATGAATGTAGCAGCTATCTAGTTCGTATTGGTTTTATTGGAAATATTTCGTCTCGTGGAAGCTTTGGAAAGTGAGTTGGCATATCAAATCAATGTATATTCAGATATATGAATCCACATCGCTTATCTGCCCTTATTTGACTCGTGACGTCACATCAGACCACTTAGCTCAAAGTAAGGGAGCTCTCCAGCAATTCATATTAACAGCCCCTTCCTAATTCCAAAATAAGGCTTAAAAGTTGTTCATTGAACCCCATGAGTCTAAGAGAGGCAATACTTTAGTCAGCTACTAAACGATAGTATCAACGGTCTGGATATGACATTGAGCTTTACTCTGTCGTTTGGGTCGTTTTTTCTATCTGTGGGTCACATAGTTCATCATTTTCCAACAGATGACTTGATAGCTCTATTATATCATCGCTCTGATGTATTTGTATTTAATACCGCTCAAGCAGGTGCTAGGGGCCGTGTGGTTATGCTATTCAGTATGTCACCATGAACAGCTACAATAAAAGCGTGACTGGAATACAAATCATCACAGGGATCACGGTTCTTGTGATATATTTGGAAATTTTTGTATAGTATATTTGCGTGTGGGGTCATAAGACTTCTTGCCAGTACACTGCCATCGTTCTCCACCACCGTTTTAATGTTGCTTTTAATTGTTGACTGTATATGATGAGATTCTGTTGGCGGACGTTTCGTCATCGAGGCGTGCCCTCGGTACAAAACGTAGTGATTGTAGCTTAGTGACCTGTAAACATGATGGCGAATGAAGCGCTCGGTCGACCTCGGGCCTCACAAGTATTTAATAATTTTCAGACCACCTTGATTTTTGTCTCTGTAAATATGATGCATGTATGTTGTGAACAATACAGATATCAGATCGAACATTCAGTCGTCCGCTGCACCCAGAAAGGCTCTCGCCATCTACACTGGAATACTCACCACATTGCCAACTCTAGAATGCCTAAACTCTATGGTAGTGGTCGTGACCCCAGTTTGCAATTTGAGACTGTAGTAAAATATCAGGCCATCAGGAGACGTCTTGGACACAATGTAACCATTTGTTCCAGCGAAAGGAATAACCCAGGCACTGATAGTGAAACCATTTCGGATATCTCCTGGGGAAGGCTGGCTCCCCGCTGGAATGCTGACGAAAGAATCTGTGTAGATACAAAAATAGAATCTATGGTTCATATTGGTCACATGCCAAGCTGAGAAACCCAGAATCTGTAAAAATTGTTTGGGACCGTTTTAATATCACGTGTTTTACATCTCCATGGTGTTTGAATGTCTAGTGACAATCAAAGTGTGACTCAGATAAATACTCTGGAATACGACATAGAAATACATTTTGGTGAAGAATAATACTCAGTGACTCTTTCTTGTTTCTATATTAATGTATACATTCACTAAATAGAAGTATATTCACAGGAATTATCCTTCATGGAAAATAAAATAAAAAGCACGAAAAATAGTGCCCCGTGAAGACATTTATCATATTTAAAGTACTTTTCAGCCCTTGAATTGAATAACGTACAAAAAAGTGAGCAATGAATAATTACAACAACAAGAAAACAGCGAAATTCAATATTCACCCACTTTGGAAGAAATATGCCATAGTTCCTGTGGATGGGCGTCGTTTGTCAGGTGCCTCAGTGACACTGGGAGGAATGGTACCGACAAACAGCAGGTCAATGGTAGACAGATCTGTCTGCGTTACATCCATGTATGGTACTACCTCCCACATCACCTGAAGAAGACACAGTCAAAGTCAGGTGAGCTAGCTCTGTGTGAGAACACTATCTTTATTACAACACAATACCGGGACACGTAAGGCTAAGATTGCAATATAAAGTATCATCTATTTTAAGTTGAGCGTGGAACTTCGTCTACACACAGCTCATTATGTTGGCTTATCAAGCGCCTCCATTCGCCGCCACAGTCCCAGCCATATTGATTGGTACATTGATAAAAACGTGCTCAAGTTTGACCGAACAGTTTCGTTCTGGCGAACCAGATTAATTCTAGAGTATTTGTATTTCGACGGTTCGTAAATTTCCGAACGATTACCTGCTTTTTTGAGCTTTGGTTGACAATCTACCTGTATTGGAATTCGAATAGTGTACTATTTCAGATAAACTATCATTAATCTATGCAAATTCCTGCGAACGTTAATGCGAATAAAAAGCTATTTCTTTGTCAAAAAATTATCGAAGGGACTCTTTTCGAGATTTAAAACTGATTGCAATCACATTGTATTCAGTCGATATTCCTTGGTATGGTGCGTTTACACGTCGAACGTTACTTACTGGCGAAAAACGCTGAGGTATATTGCTCACAATGTTTGTTGCGAATATATCGAGTAGTTGCCACATGAACAGGTACAATAAAAGCGTACCTGAGATACAACACATATCACGAATCGTTAGATTCTTGGTATGTGCTTTAGAATAGGTTAATCGGAAGACTATACTGTGAATTACAAGCGTCTAGTCCGTCATTCATAATCCAGCCGTCGTCCATTAGAGAATATCCGCGTCCATAATCCAAAGACCTATTCCATTTTCCACATAACAGTATTAGCACCAAATTCAAAAAGACAATCATAGCATACATAAACATAGGCTTGTTTCCTGCAAGAGAGAAGCGGTCAACAGTTTTCAATGATGCCGCCAAGACATCATGATGTTCCAAAAATATCAAATCCGTATCGCTGATCAGTATTCTTAATCCATAATATTCGTTGTAAGGTCGTCATCTAAAGAATGATGTATCTCAGTCACGCTTTGATTGTGACGGTTCATATGAGTACCATGAGGATCTTGAAGTACATGGGTTCATACGGCCCCTAGCCCCGGGTTAAGCGGAATTAGACACAAGTTACGAAACGTAGCGCCATAGATCTTGCACGCTACGTTCGTATTTTGTTATCAGCATGCGATATGTATCGCCAAATTTGAGAAACTTTGAGTGGAGGCGCTTGGTGGAATAGCCCTGTTTTATAAGTTTCTGCAACAATGTTTTGTGATGTTGATTAAAATCATCACATCTAACACAGGATCTAGCAAATGCTACTAAGCGAGATATGTATACGCCATATGCAGGTCCCACTGGAATATTACCATCCAGAAAGGGATAGTTTACGATGTCGAAATTGTAATCATCTCTTTTGTCATAAAGTCGACGAGAGAGAATGCCCGCTTCATTTTTATAGAGATAAGAGATCTAAATAAGATGTGCCTGTAGGGCTATCTGTAGTTTCCTTCAAATCCAGTGAAGGTGGATATATATCCTTCACTGCGTCATTTACATAGCGATTATCCACAGCGAGAAGATCGTCTATATAGCGTTTGGTGAATGAGAAGGAACGGGCTTTGAATGGATCGGTTTTTGAAAGCGCCTGCATATAGTCATATTCATAAGAGAACAGATAAAGGTCAGCCAATAGGGGTGCACAATTAGTACCCATTGGAATACCTATATGCTGCTGATATATTGTGTTGCCAAATTTCACATAGATATTCTTAATGAGAAATTCAAGCAACTCTATAAACAAAGAAACATCCCATGAATGATATCTCTTGTATGTAGTCGAGCTAAAGAATGCTGACTCTGTCAGTATGTCGGCATCTCTTCCCACTTCCCTTATATGTGTTGTATTCAATTGTTTTCAGTAACACAGCATCCAATCGCGTCAAATGTATCGTGTGAACACCCCTTGCTGCAAATACACTATCCATCTCCTCCCACAAGTGTTCCATGGACTTCAATGTGACGTTTTGTTGAGAGGTAAGATTAGATTATCAGAAGAACGGTATCGCTGTCGGTACTTTGAGTCGACCAACACTTATGACATCTGTCTTTCGTGTTTACCGTAGACTCTACACCTTCACGGTCCAATACGTCGAGCTTAAACCTTCATACCACACTTTGAAGAAAACTTGAGTTCAACAATGACAACATGATGAAACCACCGAGCAGTAGCCAGCCAATGTCAATGCGGGACAGACACGAGACGTTGAGGCCGAGGATGCTGGGTTAAAATGGCCTTATATACAAGTCTGTACTCGCATATTATTTTCATCGGAGCCCTTGGCGTAGTTAAGTTACACGGGAGACATTTTAGTGAAACCCCAAGTTTTGAGGTCAGGCCCCAGCCACAAAAATATCCCCTAATTCAAATCCCAGGGAACACATATACGAGAAGCCTGGGCCGTTATGTCAAGGGTGTCCACACTATTCACCAAAGCAATTTGAAGCTGCTTTGCGACAGAATGAGACCATTTCTTGAATTTCACAGTCCAAAGCCTTGCGACAAGAATACAAACAAGGCAGAAAGCCATCATACAAAGGAACATGAAATGATTACGATGTGGTCGCAAACAGTTTTTAATTCGAAATGTTTTCCAGCGTAACTTTCTCAGAGGAAATAACGTTTTTTATTCGCATTGACATTTCCAGGAATTTGCATACAAGATTAACGTAGCTCATCTAAAATGATACGCTATTCTAATTCCACTACACGCAGATTGTCGATCAAAACTCATGAAAACTGGTAATCGTATGGAGATTCAGGAACCGTCAATCTGATTTGACCGAACTTTTTACCAATGCACCAACCATTGTGACCGAGACTGTAGCAAAATACGTACGTTCGTAACTTGGTCTAATTCCACTTAACCCGGGTTAGGGACCGTATGAAGCCCATGTACTTCAAGGGTGAGTGAGTGAATATGATCTAACCTAACGTCGCTTTCAACACTATTTCAGTCATATCACGACGTTTGGTTCCTATTCCTTTTCACACCCGGAAACCACAAGGTTAGGGTCATATTCCTTTCAACAGACGGCACCCCATTCCTTTTCACAGAGAAGCTGAGGCCTATAATTGCCAGGACCTGGCGTGTGCACAACGACACCACAGTTCAATCCAAAGGAGCCCCACGGGCATGTACTTCAAGATATTCATTGTATTCATATGATTAGTCACAATCAGAATCAGAATGTGACTGAGATACATCATTCTTTAGATATCGACTTTTTAACGAAAATCATATGGACTGCCATACGGACATGATATTTTTGGAACATCACGATGTCTTACCGACATCATTGAAAACTGCTGGCCGCTTCTCTCTTGCAGAAACTAGCCTATGTTTATGTAGACTATGTTTTATTTTGGTTTGGTGCTAAAGCTGTTATACGAATTAGGTCTTTAGATTACGGACACGGAAATTCTTTAATGGAGAACGGCTGAATATTAAATGACGGACTAGACGCTAGCATTATCGGCAGGACAAACGTACATCTTTTCAGTACTCAAATCAGATAAGTAACTGATACATATAACGCCCAATTAGCCATGCTAAATCTTTTCCCCGTTTAAATTGGCCAATTTTCATTGTGCCAAAAAAGTTGAATTTTACAAAACTTAAATCCCATCGATCATTATGCCAGAAACACCAAATTTAAAAAGACGAAAACTTTGAATTGAATTCCAGTGGAATTTCAAGTGGGATCCAACTGGGATTCCAGTGGATTTGGTAAAATTTCAATGATATTTGATTGGAATTCAGTGGAATGCAAAATTTTGAGTTTAAAATGGTAAATTGCGATCTCCTTGTTTTCGGTATTTTCTGTCCATATTTTCGCATTTTTCTTGCCAAAAATGACATAAAAGTAATATATTTTGCAAACATGGCAGTGTGACTAACGTCACAGGACCTACGAAGTACAGTAGGCATTAGGACTCGAACGCGAACTGAACTCTTGGAAATCCCCACCCCCAGTTGAAATCCTGCCTATATAAAGATGGGCACCGCCCAAGTCAGAATCGCCAGTGATTTTCATCAAAAATCACCAGAAATTTTCATCAAAAGTAGGTAAGCTCAGAACTTGTTGGTAACAGTCTCCTAATGCGCCTTCATTCCAAAATAAATAACGATCGCCGATTTAATTTTATAATTGTTTAATTAAAGGAAACAGATTGAATAATATAGGTTCAGTAGATTTCAAGCTTTACGTGTGAAAATACATTTACATCTCTTTAATGGTTTTCAGTGCCCTTGTACAGGATCAAAACAACTTTTTGAATCACATTATTTTCCCAACAATACAACAATTTTTTATATATAGTACTATAGTAGAAAGGTAGCATTTATGTAGTTTACGGTAATTCAACTCAAGACCTTCTATGCACAAGATTCTATGTCATTCTCCTGAGCATAACCGGTACAAAGACGAATAAATAGCGTCTCTACATCACGTTGTTATCTAGATATATGAGACAACACATTTTGGGCATCGGCAATCTGATGAATGTACTATTCCGGTTTTCTTGTTTCACATTATATTCTATGGCGGTTGATCGGTGATTTTCTTCATTGATAAACGTTAAACCACCTCAGCTTCGTTGTGTGAATCGGAATTGCTGTGACATACCAACACACTCCGTGGCAGTGATTCTGTATCCCCTAATCAAGGAATCAAAATGGATCAAGATTTGAAATGACAAGAGAAATTTAGACATATTTTGTTTACACATGTAATTTTTTGTTCAAATTATATCCAAGTGTGATATATAGTCAATATTCAAGAGGTACAAAAAAAACCCCAAAGTATGTCCTCATTTTCACATCCATGCCAAGAAATACTGCATTGAAAAGGGTCCATTTAGCCTACCCTGTTTTATCGCTCTAATCAGCAAATGGCGGGGTCCTATTTCTGCTGTCAAAATTGTATTTCCCTCCAAAGTCTTAACCCTTGAATCCAAGTCGCACACTCTCTGTTTAATAGGGCCATGTGGCATACAGTGGAAACATCAATGACAGGGTATTTTTAGCAGCAGTGGGTAATTTGACCTGAATGTGGTCAGTGATGAAGTGTTTGGATGTGAAATAGGATACACGTTAAAGGCTACAGTATACATTTATCTATAACAATATACTGAAGTGTTAATTATAAATCTAATTTTAATCAGAATTATTTCAGATCAGAACTTGCTGGTAACAATGCCCTAATGCACGTTTATGCCAAAAATCAAGGTTCTAATGTCAACGGTTCTCCTTATTTTGCCGACGAAAGGATTTGGATGGACTGACTGACTGCCTGACTGACTGACTCATTACCGGACAATTTGCGATCTGTAGCCTACTTCGTAGGAATTTAATTATTGTTGGTGACAAAGTAGTTTTTCGGAAAAGATATAGAAAAAACGGGAAATTGGCCAAAAGAACAGACGAAAAGTCATCATGGTGGCCATCTTGTATTATTAATATTTTTTTTTTTACATTTTCTTGTAGAGCTTGATGTAAATATATATGGCATGGAATGCCCAACACTACCAGGCTGGGGCAGACGCTAAAAAGCCCAGGTCAGTTAAGTTTAAATGGAAAGGAAACAGAATTCTCCCTTCCATAAATTGTTTCCTGTACTGTTTTCTACGTGCACTGAAATTTAGATCAGAACAAAGCTAGGTGCAGTAAATGATGTTGAGAATGACCCTGTCTAGACCTCACCTCAGTGACTCCAAAACTTCCTTGCCGCCTCTCTACGATTATTTGGGCTCGTGTGGAGTTCTCCAAACCTATATCGTAATCCTCAGCTACTGTAACAGCTCTCGACCCGGGTGCAATTGCAAACAGCCCATTGGGGTCATCATTGGGTAGAACCAGGATATAGCTTAGTTGATTCCAGTCCCCCAACTGCCCAGTCTGTCCTCCAATACCACCTACATGAAAATATAATATAATATATTGTAAAACAGATATAGATAATACGTGTCTCTTCAAAGCTAGTTGCATGTAACGTTACATGCTCAAACGTTACTAATATAAATTTTACAAGCGTCTGGTCCGTCATTCATAATCCAGTCGTCGTCCATTAAAGAATATCTGAGTCCATAATCCAAAAACCTTTTCCATATTCCATATAACAGTATTAGCACTAAATTCAAAAAAACAACCATAGTATTCATAAACATATGCTAGTTTCCTGCAAGAAAGAAACGGTCAACAGTTTTCAATGATGCAGTCAAGATATCATGATGTTCCAAAAATATCAAATCCGTATCGCTTATCAGTATTCTTAATCCATATGATATTCGTTGTAAAGTCGTCATCCAGAGAATGATGTATCTCAGCCACGCTTTGATTGTAACTGTTCATATGATCACAATGCGGATCTTGAAGTACATGCATACATACGACCCCTAGCCCCGTATAAAGCGGAATTAGACACAAGTTAACGCCATAGATCTTGGACGCTGCGCTCGTATTTTGCTATCAGCATACGACATGTATCGCCAAATTTGGGAAACTTTGAGTGGAGGCGCTTCATGGTATAGCCCTGTCTTATAAGTTTCTGCAATAATGTTTTGTGACGTTGATTAAAATCGCCACATTTAACACAGGATCTAGCAAATGCTGCTAAGTGAGATATGTATACGTAATATGCAGTTCCCACTGGAATATTACTGCCCAGAAAGGGATAATTTACAATGTCGAAATTGTAATCATCTTATTTGTCATAAAGTCGACGAGAGAGAAGGTCCGCTTCATTTGTATAGAGATATAGGTCTAAATATGATGTGCCGGTAGGGCTATCTATATATCACCGTCATTTATATAGTGATTATCCACAGCGAGAAGATCGTCCATATAGCGTTTGATGTATGAGAAGGTACTGGCTTTGAATTGATCGGTTTTTAAAAGCCCCTGCATATAGTCAATATTCATAAGAGAACAGATATAGGTAAGCCAACAGGGGTTCACAATTAGTACCCATTGGAATACCTATATGCTGTTGATATATTGTTGCCAAATTTCACATATATATTTTTAATGAGAAATTCAAGCAACACTATGAAAAGAAACATCCCATGAATAATATCCCCTGTATGTAGTAGGGCTAGAGAATTCTTTATGGTTTCTGACATTAATATATCTGCGAACAGTTTTCTTGGACACAGATACTATTAATGAAGTTAGACGGTCAATAAGGTCCTGATGAGGGATTGTAGTACAGAGAGTCAAGAAATCCCGTGTGGATACATGTCTGTACGGTATGTGACCTTTAGTATAAAGTTCTTCCGTAAGACATTTTGAGTTTTTCAATATCCACATACGTTCCACCGTTTTCAAGGTCTTGAGATTTGTCAAAGCCAAATAGCCGAAGTTGGCACCTTTGGTATATATAAACTGTTCAACACACTCGGGATCAGGGCAAAATCCCCAGCGGATAAAAACTTCATCCACAGTTTCAACCTATCTTTATTCAAATTCACCACATGAATTCAAATGTAAATCATGTTTTATGAACATCCATTTCGTGACTTTTTAGTAAGGGTTTAACCAGTTAGCTGTCATGTAGTTGTTGTTGCCTATTAGCTGGGAATGGCTTGAATTTAGCGAGCTGAAACGCCACATATATTCAATTCAGGCTGTTTTGATGTAGTAGTATTTAAAACTGATCGACATTTGAACTATGTTGGTAAACTTTGTCAACCTTTGGAACATATAATCTCACATGTGTTGAAAATTTTTCGGAAAATCTCTTGTGAATAGCATTTTAGGGCCCCCAGTAATGTTCTATTTGTCATTATTTTTATAACATCCAGTTTCGAAAAAAGCTAATGCATGATTAACTATGGGGACATGGGATATGGCAAAATAAGATTATATCTCATTGCAGACCTCATTTTAAGACTTTGTTGGTCAGAAGGGAGATCTTGTGTACTAAATGATAACTGACCTGTGATATTAATAAGGACTAGATTGTATATCTCGGTGAGCTCTGGGAGACCATCAGACAGGGGCGTCACTGTGATGGTTTGTCGGGTCTGGAGGCTGCTGAAGGTCACTGACCCCGTCTTGATCAGAAATTCATGCCCATCCGATAAGGGGAGATCTGTGACATTGTCTCTAATCTCCCAAAACACCCGAACATTCCCAAAATTACCCTGTAACCTCTCCACTCTGAAATATAGAAACAGTACACATACCCGTATGACAGACGATCATTACATAAAGTATGTTTTGTGAGTGGCAGGGCAGAGGGCCAACGCCTAGCTAACAAGAGGGTGAAAATAAATGAAAGAAAGGTAAAAATAACCGTTAAAAAACAGTGGTCAAGTCACATAAGTATAATTGAAAACACAGAAATGTTTATAAAATAAGAGAAAGCGAGAACAAAATCAAAACAAGACTGTTCTCTTCAAACCGAAATCTGATAACCGAAGTTTGGTACCAATCCATAAGAAAAGATTTCGCACTTATACCGAAAGTGAACAAATGGATGGACGGATAGAAGATAAATTCAATAGGCTTTTTGTCCATAGACATATTTCAAATGGACAGCAGTTATAGACAGGACATAACAATATATGACGATTTCGAGATTTTTGGGGCACAGTAACCTTTTGGCCTCCAAAGAAATAGGGTTCTTTCTTACCCCACGGTTAAGGTATGCCCCAAGTTTGGTACCATTATCCATAACTTGGAACTAGAGATATCGCACATCCAACAAACGTTAGCGGACAGACAGACGAACAGAACTCGCTCTCGCATAAAGCGACCGCGTCTGACGACGGGCGTATAAAACATTGCTACTTTTGTGTACCCAAAAATCAATATGCTATGCTATGACGGTGTGCATCGACCGGGAATCAAAATACTAGAAACTTAGAGATGAAATGGTTTGTCTCTATTGTGGGCTATGTTTTGCCTGATCTGGAGCAGACCAGTACGAGTTAATTCCAAATGAAGATTATAACCAAAAACTCGATTTCGATACATTTCTCAAAATTGTAGCCCATTTGAGTTCCCAAACAAGTCAAATGCAAGGTTTAAACTATTTCTGTAACAATCCACTTGTGTGGTACATACTAACCAATTTTACGAAGAGTATTTGATAATCGCGTATCTTTGTTCAAACTAGGTCAATAAATGCCCCACAAAACTCATGGCGGTATGCTGTTAGATTACATTTAATGAAAAGGTATTAGTATATATAATGTGATAAACTAGACCTAAATTGAAGTATGAAGTCTGGGGGAAGTCAGTTTTAGGGTATTATATAATATAAGCTTACTCAAAAGTCACTGATTCCCCTTCATTTGCTTCTTTAGAGAGTGGCGGTGCAAACTGGAACACCCCACTAGCATCATCATTGGCCAGAATTACCACTGTGGTATTACCGTTACCATTGACAACAATGTCTCCTGAAAAGCAAGGTTATATACAAATACAACAAAGATGGAATGTATAGTCAAATAAACACAAAATATTCTGGAAACGCTCCCCACCCGAGTCATTAACAAACGTTAGAAACAAGAACACAATATTCAATTCAACGCGTTTAATGCTGACGTACAATATTTTATCTTTCAGTTTAACTATGCTAAAACAACACACCTTTCATTTCTAAAACTTGTACAGAAGGCTCACTCTAATTCCATCATTTCAATACTACGAATGGACAAAATTCGTCCAAACGAAGAGACCAAATAATTTTAAATGGGCTCATAGAGCAATCATAGAGCAAGAGTTTCTGATGAAATATGTGGTGTGTAGTCATGTACATATTAAATATCTTGAGGAAAACAATAACGAGAAAGAATCCATCCTACACAGGCGTCTGGTTTGTTGACCAAAGAAATCTGGCAGTACCATTCGGAGATGAGAACGCAGACAAAAGCACGGCACGTTAACCCTAGATTCACTAGTCCGTCATCTGGAAAAAAAATCCCCACAAAAAATCCAAGCAGTCGCACCATACCTTGAGGATCAAACAGTTCGACCGTAAATTCTTCATCATTCTCTGGAACATCATCATCAAGAATGGTCAGAGTGACTGTTTTCTCTGATTGGCCAATACTGAACACAACATCAGCAATGACAACCGAGAGAAAATCTCCATCAGTATATGAGGCCGTTCCATCCAGTGTTCGATATTTTACAGAGGCCTCAAAATCAGGAGTTCCATCACGAACAACGGTAAGCTGAACGCTACTTGGTTCTTCTGTACGGATCACTGCTGGACCTTGAAATAGAGAATAAATGTTTAGAAATACCACCCGGAATTTCCCTGAATAATTTTATAACTTCATAACAGATGTTGGTGGAAGAATAGATGAATCTCATTGCTTCTGTTCTATGACCTCATGTATATGTGGAGTAAATTTGGTGCCCTCAAGCACAGTCTTTCTTGAGATATAGTGGCAACAACATAATCTGAACTGGTGTTCCTAAAAAAGTGGGCCAATATCACAGAGTTTCGATAAGCTTCTGCTCTGTACATGATGGCGGAAACAAGCCTATGTCTATGTATATTATGATTGTCTTTTTGCAGGATAATTAAAGTTGATGTCATTACATTGTTAAAGTAGTATAGAGACATTTCACAACGACAAAAATGGCTGTTGCAGTTGAAAAAACAACGCGAGAAGGATTTATTTGCTAACATTGCTTCAGAGAGCCTTCAAATAGCTTTCTGAGATACACCATTCTTTAGATGACGACTTTACAACGAATATTATGGATTAAGAATACTGATCAGCGATACGGATTTGATATTTTTGGAACATCATGATATCTTGTCGGCATCATTGAAAACTGTTGACCGCTTCTCTCTTGCAGGAAACAAGCCTATGTTTATGTATACTATGATTGTCTTTTTGAATTTGGTGCTAATACTGTTATATGGAATATGGAATAGGTCTTTGGATTATGGACGCGGATATTCTCTAATGGACGACGGCTGGATTATGAATGACGGACTAGACGCTTGTAATTAATACCGAGATGCCAATTTCGCCGAGGCATAAAAACAAAATAAAATAAAATTCTGGTCAAACCCTCGACAAAAGTGGTGCAGTGGTGTGGATTTTTCCATTTCATTTTCCAGAACCACAAGACAGACAAGCGTTAAGCCATAACCCTAACCCTAACCCTGTTAAGCCATATTATGAAATTGCCTCGAACTGAAAAGTACTATTTCTCCTGGAGTAAAGAAAACTGTCGCCTAATTTGCCATTCCATAGATGAAGACGTCATTATACGATTTATGATTAAAGACAAGACAAGATAGACTGAAATTACACCAAGCAAGAATTACAGCTGTTGTTTACATTACGGGTACCAGTGCTATTTTGGACAGTTGCTATTTTGAGCACTTCATGCCGTTATACACACATCGTTCATGGATATGGGCAAATTTACACACGTTTGAAAAAGAAATTAAAACTCATCATTGTTCGAATTGTCAGTCATCTAGACCATTCTTTTATGTCTTAAAATAAAACTTGAAAAAGGTCAACCGTTTTTACCTTAGATTTCCAGAGTGCACAAATATATGAAATGTGTATAAAATGCCTTACATTTATCAAGGAGACACTCTGCATTTCTGCGTATCCATTATATTAAGTGGCACTACGAAACTTACATGCGTGAAATATTTGCAACAAGGATGCCCCTGTCCTCTCTGCATTATAAATGGTACTTGATGGTTTGTTTGGCGCCTCGAGGACAAGCAACCCTCTGATTGTTCGCGATAAAAATTATTTGAACTACATCAATGAAGTAAACAGTATTTGGACAATTAATTAGTGACTAATCTAATGCATAGTAGCTGCAGTTGAGAACAATAACACCATTTGATTCCGAAGTGTCCGAAATAGAACCCTCAATGGTACTGCCGATATGTTAATTTTGTCTTTTTGTTGATCTGTCAATGCGCAGAACGCGTAGAAAAAAGAATATGTCGAAGATCAGTTATGAGTAACATATATATGACGCCCAAGTTTCATCTCAAAAAGTTCATATCTTGGAGATTACACGAGAATAACATCTACAAAACGTCCAAACTATCACTGTGACCCGTAGTCAAACAAACATTAGCCAAACTAGGTAATCAATAGATACCTTTGAAGTAGACAGGATGGTCATTTTGCCTGATGTAGACTGTGGCGATGTGAGGTTCTCCTAGACGAGCTCTGTTAACACCTTGTTGATCAGGGATGCTCAATCTCACTATGAACGACTCTTCATCCTCAGGTAACTGGAACAGAATAATTATGGTTAAAGACTAGCTTGGTCAAAACTGGTTGTTCACCAAGATCACAGTTCAACCCCCAAGGTCAAAGGTCACACAACCCACCTACAACCTACATTTCCGCCTCTCATTTACGCCTCACGACTACTTGGAAATTTCAACTTTATATAGTACTTACCATGGGTTTACAGATATAAATCCTTCAGCTTAACAGTAAAATAGACTGATTGTGATATACTAGATAACTTCATTTGCGCATGCGTAGTATCGTCATATTTGATATTCCACCATTTCACGTAGCAATATCCAGGTACTTGGAACAGATCAGAAACATATTCCAAAACAAGAAAATAGAAAATAATGCTAAGTTAATGTTTTGCTGATATTCATTTTCTTAGGTTGTGTTGACACAATGTATTGTTCCATTTCACGCACCCGTCGACGCTAAATATCCGAAAATGAGAATAAAAATAAATTTGGAAATTGACCTTTTTATATACATTAATACGAAAGTAAATATTTCAAGCTTTTTCTATTCACGATGGTATAGAATTACAAGCGTCTAGACCGTCATTCATAATTCAGCTGTCGTCCATTAGAGAATATCCGCGTCCATAATCCAAAGACCTATTCCATATTCCATATAACAGTATTAGCACCAAATTCAAAAAGACAATCATAGTATACATAAACATAGGCTTGTTTCCTGCAAGAGAGAAGCGGTCAACAGTTTTCAATGATGCCGGCAAGATATCATGATGTTCCAAAAATATCAAATCCGTATCGCTGATCAGTATTCTTAATCCATAATATTCGTTGTAAAGTCGTCATCTAAAGAATGATGTATCTCAGAAAGCTATTTGAAGGCTCTCTGAAGCAATGTTAGCAAATAAATCCTTCTCGCGTTGTTTTTTCAACTGCAACAGCCATTTTTGTCGTTGTGAAATGTCTCTATACTACTTTAACAATGTAATGACATCAACTTTAATTATCCTGCAAAACGACATTGGATGAATCAGGAAACCTTCTTTGACTGTGTGATCTATCACTGTGTCATGGTACCAGAATTTCAGGCACACGGATTACGGCAGTGACACGACACGCCAGAACATGAAATGGCGGATGTTTTGCCAGAGGAACCCGCAAGTTTTTCAGTTAATGTTGAAGAGCGAGGCTGTTGCAAGATTTATGAACTTCTGCAGATTGATCTGGAACAAGTTTTGACAAAAGTTTTAGGAAACCTCAGCCAAAACAACGATGAGGGCAACGCTAGTTTTGACGTGTAAATTGAAAGTTCACCTGAGGGACTGGATGTCAAATTATGACGTTCATAAAATTCAAACCTTACCAAGATGTTGAATCGACAGGTCAGGGATTCATCGACGTCGATTCCTTTAGATGCAGGTCCGTAGCCAAGCGGGTTTTCTGTCAGATTTTGTTTTCCGAAAATGTTATTTTTTATTCAAATGCCTTTCTCATACCAAGGCGAACTCCCCATTTGCACCATTTTTCTCATACAGCGTTCTCACTGATCTGCCCTTTTGAAGCGAAACCGAACCAACCCTCACCCTGAGACGGTGAAACGAAATATCGAAAACTGAATTGGGACTCAAAAGTGTAATGATGTGAAAAACATCACTAAATTGTCGCTAATCTGACATCAGTTACGGAATGAAGTTCGTCCTCTCGATCGTAACTTATTAGTTTTTAGCGATAATCGACTGGAAGCGACAGATAACGTTTCCGTGGTATTTTTCTGGAAGCCGGAAAAGCCGATTCACGCAAATTTGCATAATCAGAATTTTTAGTCGGTAGTAAGTCAGCATTGTAATCCCATGGAGAAATGTAACTTCGCCAGAGAAGAGTGTTATGAAAAGCGAAGATTATTTTCTGCAAGTTAGAGCGCTAGAAATTTAGTGAAGTGATAGTGAATTTGACAGATGCTCGATCGTCTTGTGTACCGGTACTGCTTCGAGAATAGTCAGGTGAACTTACAGATCCTTCGCTAGCGTTATTGGCGTGACCCAACAAATCCGCGACGCACAGCTCCATGCCGAACATATCGACACAAGCCTCCGTTTTTACTTTGAAGAGATATGTAAGAGGTGGGAACTTACGCTGTACAAGTACCCTTCTCTACTCCTGAAAAAAACGTTTAACCAGGCCTTACTGGTCAAGGCAACTTCAAATTTTTTTTAACCACCTTTCTTCAGATTTTCTTTCCGCAAGTGAGCCAAAGGTGCAAAACTGAGGCTGTTAAAAAGTTCCTCGCCGAAGCCTGCCGGTCAGCAGGCGAACCCAGCCACATTCGTACACATGCATGTCCGATTGAAAGACTGCCAATGTCCAACAGGATGGGACTCTAGATATCAGCAACCATTATGGTAGGAAGAATTACAAGGTGGTAAAGATGGTCGGGCTACTGTATACTATGGTTGCTTTTCTTATTTATTTGGTGCTAATGGTGCTATATCAATTGAGTCCTTGCATGGATTATGGACGCGGAATTCCTTTAATGGACGACGATTGAATATTGAATGACGGACTAGACGCTTGTCTTCCCTTAGTATAAAAATGAAACGAAACCCACGAGGGCAACATCACGGCAAAATTAAAATAAAAATATGCCAATAAACGTCACAATGGATATGCATCAATTGCGCACAAAATGTGTCACTGAAATGAGATGCGTGGAAATCTGTGCACATGTCACGAATTTGTGAGCGAACAACATCCGTAACTTGGATATTTAAAAATAAATAGAATGTGCCTGCAAAAACAGGAGAGGGGAATTGGTTTTATGCCACACTCAAGGTTATTTCATTCATATAGTGTCGGAGTACCCGTATAAAACTACCACCCGGCTGCAAGTAACTGGCAAACTTCCACACATGTGCCAACGGGGGTCGAACCCGTGTCGGTTCAGCGGTGTGAAGCGAGCCGTCACCTGGCAAAAGCAAGACTGAAATATGAGGGACACCCTCATCTACTAGCCTCGACAAAAAAAAGTAAGCGATGGTTTTTCTTATATTGACACGCAAATTTAAAAGTTGTATACGTCGTTCCTTCATTAGCGACGGTCACTAGAAAGAAACATTTCCCCAGCAAACAGTCGAGTGGAACAAACAAAGTGGCCTGGGCATGTACGGTAACATAGCGCCATCTGGCGGAGAACCATACAGTTAGCTATATCGCCAAATGTGGATTATGGCTGTTCCACAAAACATGTATCGGTTGAAAGGCCTGTATTTTGCGAATTAAACCCACCACAACCAAATACTTCCATCTGTATCAGAACACATAAATAGTTGGCTCACTTCATCTGGCTCCGACCGCAGCACAACATAGCCAAAGGTTTGTGAGGGTCCAAAGGTCACGGACCCTGTGTGAGGTGAGAGGTCAGGCTCAGCGACACTGTCCCCCTCCAGTACCCAGCTGACCATGGCACTACCAAAGCTCCCTCCTCCTCTCTCAAGAAGAACTCGGGCACGCTGCTGGTCCAAACCTTTACTCTCATCTGTAGAAACAACAACATTTCTTCATACATGTAAACAAATAAGCTGGGGAATTGCAAGGTCCAAGTCCTGGCGCGGTTTAGTTAGGTTTTGGCCCCGACGAGGTTTAGTTTGGGATGCCAAAATGAAATATCACGTATTGATATTATCTCTATAAACATATGAAGCCAGTCAGGAACCAAACCTGATATTGGGCAACAACTAACTATTGACAGGAGGAGGGTGACACCAAAGAAGAATAACCGAGAAGAATTTTGTAGATCAATATTTCGAAATATATCTATTCTACGGGAATATATAAATTTTACAAAACATTAACAAATAATCAACCAATCAGATATACTGTAGAGTGAGCAGTGTTTTAACCAATGAAATTAACCAAAAAGGTGCTCACTGAAAAATAATGGCGGGAGTGTTCACAGGAAAAGTACAAGTTCGTTTGAGGCTTTAATACCAAAGTTTAACAAGGGATTTCTTGCCAGGGATGGGTGTTTCATACATCGGATTTGTTGCAAACCACAATTCTTGACGATCGCAGGAATAAATATATGTCGGTCTTATTGGAAAACGAATCTTGGTGAAACGTAATACGGTAACAAACTTTCTCTTGCCAATATAAAGCCACTACGCAATCGATACAGAGCTACCCTGCTTTAGAAGTATTATAATTCCATACCTTTTCTCAGATTAGAAATGATTTTCAAGATTCAGACAAAAGTCAATGTGTATTTATCCTCTACTCAAGTAACTTTGCACCCTCCCATTTACAGCTAATTGTATGCTAATAATTCTGTCAGTAAACAATCAACTTGCGGGAATCTGCTCTCTGTGATTTCGGAAAGCCTCCACAAATGATTTTATTCAGAAGCCACGAAAAGCAAATTATCCCACCTCGTTTTGATGAAAAAAAGCTTTGTTCTAGTGATCCCCATATTTGTGTCTGAAGTGTGCCTACCATCACTTTGAAGTATGGTTATTGTAATTCCATGACATGTGGGTAGTGCAGTGTGCTTGCAGTGCCTGCCATTAAGTAGTGCACCTGCAGTATTTCTGGAGTGTGCCTCAATTATGCAAACGAAGTACTACTGCAACAACATTTCAGGCACAATTCAGTGCCGTGAAATAGATTTTGATAATTGATTTTGTAAGACAACAGAAACAATGTCTAGACCAGATTCACTGCCCCCCCCCCCCCCCCGAACAAACTGTTAAACAATTAACCATTATAATATTACATTTACCATTTGTAGCTGCTAATGACTTCATAATATTAATTAGGCATTCCAAATGATCAACAGTTTGTTTATCTATGCATGTAGACTAAGATTTCAAAATATCAGTAAAAGTCAGTTCAATCAATGCAACAACAACACATCTAACTTTTACATTATTATAGCCTTGCAATTCTAACATCACCTTGTTAGTTTTGACATAACTGTACAAATGTTTTGTCATAAATGAAACAAGATGCACAAATGTTGGGGAAAGTCGTTGTTGACCGAGTTTCTTTGAATAACTTTGTCTTTCTTGGTTTCATTGCTTTTCCTTTATTATCTAGATATTAAATGTTGTCAATGTCGAATATGTAATCATGATATTTTAACTTTGTTTATTACATGTCAACTGTTGGCTACTTTGTCTCCTTCTTGGGCAACTTTTCGAAACAATTTTGTAATCACATGTTACATTTCATGGCTACTTTGTTCCATTTCTATACTAAATTTCTATGCAAATTTGTTCATGCTAATTTCTGTGACAAAGTTGTCACCTGTTACTTTCATGACTTCATGGCATTCTTCTGTAAATAATTGTGACGCATTTCAATTGATTTGTATATTTAATTATTTATTCTTTTCATTGTCACAATGACGTTTTCCCGTTTTCTGCCAGGTATTGTCTCTCATTATGTTTGTAGTGTTACGTTAATTGTTATTAATTTAATTTAATATAATTTCAAATACATGATAACTGTTAACTTTAGGCCTAATGTGTTTGTTCTATCTACACTGTTACGTGCATTTTGTACTGTTACTGTTTTCTAAATAAATTTACTCAAAAGCAAGTGTTTGTAACAAAAATGTCAGAATAAACCTGAAATAACCAAATAAATTGAATGAGAATGTGATTGAGTTTGAAATGTTTCCGAACATCTTGGAATAATGCATCAGGCAGGACATAAAATCAAAAATGCCATTTACTTATATATACAACTGCTGGGTTATCGGCAAAGCGAATCACTCCGTAAGGGTCGTCATTGGCTGGGACTGTTATATTAATAGTGGTCCTACTCCCCAGGACAGCTGTAGAGTCTCCGTAACTTCTCAAATATATGGTGAACTCTTCATCAAGCTGAAACAATACAATGATTCTGTCAGGACATTGGGTTCTTACACACTCAGATCAATCACTGAGTAAATATGATATCTATACATGTACATCTGAACTGAATCACTAAATGCTATTAAAGGTTCGACCCAATGGAGAAATCTCGTCAAGCTCGTCAATAAAGAATACTGCGTTTTAATGCCTTGTCTTAAAGTGGGTATTTTATGGTTAAATCGCAACACGTCCGTCCAAACTTCCCTGGAATTTTCATCCGGAAGTGTCGCCCTAGTTGCTTTTATTCGCGCTATCTATTGACACTAGGAAGGGATAGTGCCATTGTTATCTTAGTGCGGCAATATGGTAAAAAGATTCTGCATTTTGAGGTAAAAGCATGAAACTTGGCACATTTATAGAACTCGATCGGTTGATTAAAACTGGATATGGGCCCACCTGAAATGATTCCAATGTGGCCGCCAAATTCAAGATGGCCGCCATTGTAATGTTGAAATCAGGAGGTTATTTGGGACCCCTAAATTTTCTTCTTACACATAAGGCTACGGAGTTGAAACTTTCTATGACATATCTTGGACATATCTTGGTCACTATGACGTCATGTTATAAAAATGCTTTTTTGAGGTCGATTTTTCAGTCGGATTTTTGAAATTTTCTATTTATGCTATTTTCTCCGGAAAAACTACATAATAAATTAGGAAATAGTTACTTGATATGAATTAAAATAATTGTGAGGACTTTCATGCGCAAAAAGGCAAATATTTTAAGAAAAACGACGAAAACACAACTTTTTGGTCATACCCTTATGACCTCCATTTTGAATCTACTTATGGTCTTCTATTTG
The DNA here is from genome assembly GCA_036873755.1 of Hanleya hanleyi. NCBI lineage: Eukaryota > Metazoa > Mollusca > Polyplacophora > Lepidopleurida > Hanleyidae > Hanleya > Hanleya hanleyi. The sequence continues at coordinate 83,425 of JAVTVY010054491.1, read as the reverse complement.
GAGCGGTATGCAAATAGACTCAAAATGACCCCAATGTCATAGGCTGTAAAGTTTCAGTTGTCAATTTTTTACCTCTCAGGCAATTATGGCCTAGGTGTATTGCCGTCGTCATGTACGTCCCTCAGTTTATTAGCGCAATATCTGCAGAACTGGGTTAGGTATATAGCGTGACAAAATTTTGGAGACCGATTCATTTAGTTATAGATCATATGACTATTGAAATTACAAAATCAGATATTTTCACATCTGAAAAGGGTCATAACTCCGTGAAATTTGGGCCGAAGCGACTCATTTTCGATATAAGTCTGACCTACATGGATGAATAAATGTTTTTCAAAATGTAGTCCGTGGACTTAACACGGTTCTGCATATATGGCGGCAACGCACAGATGAGCTTGACAATACCCTTTGAACGAGCAGATCATGAGTAAATTCAAAATGGAGGTCATAAGGGTGTGAATAAAAAGGTTTGTTTTCGTCGTTTTTCTTTAAATATTTGCCATTTTACACATGAAAGTGCACACAATTATTTTAATTCAAATCAAATAATTATTTCCTAATTTATTATGTAGTTTTCCAGAGAAAGTATTATAAATAAATAAAAATAAATAAAAAATCTGTAAAAAGTCGACCTCAAAAAGTAATTTTGAAATATTACATCACTGTGATGTCATTAAGGCAGCCATCTTGGAACTTTTATGATTTTCCTATAGCGCGTGAGTCCAAGATATGTCACAGAGTGTTTCAACTCCCTATCCGTTGGATTAATAAAATTATTTAGAGGTTCCAAATGACCTCCTGATTTCTACATTACAATGGCAGCAATCTTGAATTTGGCGGCCATCTTGGAATAATTTCAATCGAATACTATAAATATGCCAAGTTTCATGCTTTTACCTCAAAGTGCAGAATTAACCCAATTTCATGCACCATATTCCCGTACTATCTCCAGTTGTACCGTGCAGACAGCGGATTATGCAACCGGCAATATCTTTGCCAACAAATGCGTAGTTTTTGGAACTCAATCATATCAACCCACTTTCGAAGATTATATCAGAGAATCAGAGACCGTAATAATGACTCGAGAGAAGCGATAAATTCGTGGATATTCTTTAATGGGAGACGGCTGAATGATGAATGACGGACCAGACGCTTAATTTGATAATTGATTTTGAGCAAGCAATCCAACAATCTTAAACTTGTTGATTTCGCCTACGTCTGCGTGTTCAATAGGTCATCCAACGTTCATGGGGGGAATCCACAGTGAGCTGACCAGCGTTGGGGATTTTAATTATAACATGTGGGACATGAATGTGACGCAAATGGCAAACTATATCATCCACTAACTCTGAAATCAGTATACGAGTTTCGATCCATGCTAGATCGACCATATAACAATGACAATAAGAAAATATCGATCTTTCAAAATTGATGGTATAACTTTTACTAAACAATAAAACAATACAATTTAGTAAACAATTTACTAAATTCACTACTCAAAATTCTTAGAAGGCGAAATTTCCTTGAAACTGCATGAGTGGGGCAACATAAAAGAAAAGAAAATCAGACATAAGCTGATTGCTTATCGACATTTTACCGGGAGAGGGAGCTTCGCGGAAAATATGCTTAAAATTACAACACATATAAGGGAAGTGGGAAGAGGTGCCGACATACTGACACAGCCACATGGCTTCACAGTATAGTCTTCTGGTTAACCTATTCTAAAGCATATACCAAGAATCTAACGATTTGTGATACGCTTTTATTGTACCTGTAAAACTCCAACTTTGGTTTTAGAAAAAATAAGCAAGCAAATTTTTCTAGGCATAATGTTTTTTCTCTATTTCTTCTTGCAATTAAAGCAAACTGCTCAGGAGTACTGGGTAGAACCCTCCAGATTAACCCCTTTAAAATGCTATTTAATAGTGGAAATCTCTGCCACTGTTCATGCTTACGAATATCAAATTATGAATATCATGATAAACTTATTAGAATTATTCTTCAAACAGGGGGGCTCATCAGAAAGACGGATAAAAATTTCAACTGAGAGAGAAGAGTCATACTGACTAATAATGACAATTCATCGTTATTTACCTCTGGTATTCCGTCTCCTCTTGCCACAATGGTAGCATTTATTGTCATCTCACCCGGCTCAAAGACCAGTACATTTGCAGCTCCGTAGAATTCTTCTTCCCCGTTGGGCAGAATGTGATATTCCACCTTCCTCGTCAGAAGAGCACCACCCGTCCTCACCACAATAAGGTCAATTGGTGTACCTTCCTCCTATATGTAAGATAACTAGATACAGTCGATCGTAAACATCCCTTTTGCACATAGAATGAAGGAAACATTCAATAATATTTCTTTTCTTCTTTTGTTTCTTCAAAATATTGAAGACACAAAATCTACAATGGAGAGATCAAATTAGCAGTATTAGTGAAAGGGCGTGGCGCGTTTGAGTGAGGTTTTGGTTCCCGGGAGGTGCGGTTTGGAGTGCCAAAGAATTTTTCCAGCCAGCTGAAAGTACATTATCTTGTCAAATGGTCTGAATATTTCCCAGGCCACTGGTTTTATGTTTATTTAATAACATCAGCTTGAAGTGTATTTGTGCAAAATCGTCTCTGTTTCACGGTGAAACAGAAAGTCGTGACGTTGATCTTTGACCTATTCGATCATGGATGGTATTAGTACCTCGCATATCGGCTCTCACTGATGTATCCACCGAATCAAGAATTGAATTTTAATGATTTTCTGATTTTTAGGCCAACTTGACATTGACCTTTGAGCTGTTGGCGCGGTACGCGATATCTGCATGACCCCATAGTTATTCTGTTGGCGCGGTACGCGATATCTGCATGACCCCATAGTTATCCTGTTGGCGCGGTACGCGATATCTGCATTACCCCATAGTTATCCTGTTGGCGCGGTACGCGATATCTGCATGACCCCATAGTTATCCTGTTGGCGCGGTACGCGATATCTGCATGACCCCATAGTTATCCTGTTGGCGCGGTACGCGATATCTGCATGACCCCATAGTTATCCTGTTGGCGCGGTACGCGATATCTGCATGACCCCATAGTTATCCTGTTGGCGTGGTACGCGATATCTGCATGACCCCATAGTTATCCTGTTGGCGCCGGTACGCGATATCTGCATGACCCCATAGTTATCCTGTTGGTGCGGTACGCGATATCTGCATGACCCCATAGTTATCCTGTTGGCGCGGTACGCGATATCTGCATGACCTCATAGTTATCCTGTTGGCGCGGTACGCGATATCTGCATGACCCCATAGTTATCCTGTTGGCGCGGTACGCGATATCTGCATGACCCCATAGTTATCCTGTTGGCGCGGTACGCGATATCTGCATGACCCCATAGTTATCCTGTTGGCGCGGTACGCGATATCTGCATGACCCCATAGTTATCCTGTTGGCGCGGTACGCGATATCTGCATGACCCCATAGTTATCCTCTTGAAATTTGAGAGAAATCGAAAAATTTGTTGTAACGTTAAGCAACTAAATAACGAAAGTCAGGAGATCAAAGAGACGGAGAATGAGAAATTTTGTGCCATAGGACTTCGCCAGCTTTAGGTGTAGCCAAAAGCAGAAAAAGACATAACATGTCCTTATAGATCACTACAAGTTTGGAAAATACGGAGATTTTCACGAAAAACAAATTGTTCGCCGGTTGTTAGCAGCAAGTTATTTACCTTTAACATATCTTAGGAAGCTGTTGTAATTCACTGCTGTGTTCTCAAGCGTTAAAACCTTGATTGATTTTATCTGCATTACTACATCAATTGTGAAGCCACGGTATGAGGGGTTGTACCGGACGCCTCGTTACCGCGTCGATGAAATGTGCTAATACACATGATTTCGGGACCTCAACAATAATAGGATTCCTCTTTGCCCCATGGGTAAGTTATACCCATTTGGTGGTACAAATCCATAGCATGGAATGAGTGAGTGAGTGAATAGGGTTTAACGTCGCTTTCAACATTTTTTTCAGTTATATCACGGCGGGGAAGGGAAGGGGGGCGGGGGTACCTACTTGTAATAGAGCAGATCTAATGCTGCAATTTTATATTGCTGTCCCACTGAAATATCATGCCGTAGGCAGACATGACACCCCACTCAGTCACATTATACTGACACCGGGCGAATCAGTCCTTGTTCTATCCTCTTAATGCTGAGCGTAAGCGAGGAAGAACAAGTTCCATTTTTCAAGTCTTTGGTATGACCTGGCCTGGGATCGAACCCAGTACCTACCGCTTACGAGGCCCACGCTCTAACCATTGGACCACCGCAGTGCGGTCCCATAACATGGAACTGGAGATATCGCACATACAGCAAATGTTTAATGATTTCTTGATTATTGGGGCACAGTCAATAGACCATTGAAGGCAACATGAATATAGGGTTCCTCTTTGTTCCATATGTACTTAAAAGTTTATTACCGATCAATAATCGGAAACAGGAGATATCAGACAGACAACGCATGTTAATGGATGTCCAGAACTCGCTATCGCATTATACAGCCTTATTCCCTGTCTGACGTCAGGCAAACAAAACGTGTGAATAACACGCATGATAACACGAGTGATAGCATCTTGTGGTGTTAGACAAATAACTGATACTGATTTCACTCTCCCATTCTCAGGCTAATGTTAACAACATCTTCACGAATATGACAGTCAGACGAGCAATACCTCAGCAATGTAGGAGTCTCTCAGAGATGGAGCAAACTGGAATGACCCACCCGGGTTATCATTCTCCGTCACAGTTATGAGGACTGATGCTGCCCCTGGCCTCAGCCTTTGAGTCTCTGTGGGTTCCACTGCGGTCAGTATGACATTGATGACTTCGTCTGTCTCTGGTTCATCATCAGGCAGAATGGTGATAATAATCTCTGACACAGACATGCCTACACAAAGATGGAAGTACGGGTAAGTGAGTAAAAACGTTAATTTCTATGGCATAATAACTGGCATGTAATTTCATGTTGCATGACGTTAATTTTACTATCGAAGGAATGCATTGTGAAAAGTAGTTATCACTCTCGTAGTGGAGAGCTGGGTAATTTCTTAAATAGAAAAATGGATTAGCTTAAATATGCTACCATAAAAATGTATGATTTCACGTCCATATATTCCTACTAGTTTTGTCAATAGTTTAGCAGTATTTTTCGGAAACGATTGCTGAAGATGAGCCTTCAGAGTTTTATTCCAAACACAAACCTGAATCCATGATGACTGATCCAGAATTAACCAATGTGTCATTGTCTGTTACTATTGAACCATTGGTCGGAGATACACCCACAAGACTCCAAAGAATAATGGCTCGACCATTGGTTCCTTCTCTACTTATCATTAGAGATACCTACAGAGATAATGGAAAGAAATCGTCAACTACAGTCAAATAAAGACCATAGAGGTCCACGTGTTCGGCAGCAGTGGAACCAGTTATAGTGGAAGCTGCTACTAGAATGGAGGACGTAACCTCTATAGTCTATTTGTTATTGATTTTCTAACTTCTTTGTGCCATATATAATACTATTCTCATTGACAGAATAAATCAGGATATGTAGGGTATATGTGACATTAAAACAAAATGTGGAAATCGTTTGCAAACAGGATTAACCTCAAAAATAATTTGCGTAACAGACAGTATAGAGCACAGATGTCCATCCACCTAACGGATATCAAGTGACCTTCTTGCTTAAAGTTTATCAGCTCATTTTCCACCGCGATCCACGATCCACCGCCTCCAGCAAGTGCGGCATAGACTTGAAATCTGAAGGCCTCGGATAATGGATTATGGATTATGACGCTACTAAAAATTTCTGAAAAGACTATATCTGAAGAAATCCAATTTAAAAATCGTCAGCGTCGACGTCTTGTGTCTGACCCTAGAGACATTATCTGGCAGATGATAGATGGTTTCATAATGTTGTTGTTGTTGTTGTTGTTGTCTGATTTAATGTGTGGATTCCAATACAGTTCTTCAAATTCAGTATGTAATGTGTTTGAGGGAAACCCACCAACACGCAACAGGTGCTTCAAATTTTTACCTTGCATGCTTGTCTCAAAACGCTCTCCAAACGCAAAGATATATGATTCTGCTGAATGCATTTTTCAGAAACCCCTGGTACCATTTTACTCAGATAGATTATCGAAAGAACTGTATTGAAATCCTTTTGGCAACAATATTTCGTGTTTACAGTTGAGTTGACTCCACGCCATCATCGCAAAAAAGCAATCTCACCTCAACAACAACAATATGAAACCAACTACCATTGTCAGATAATGTCTCTGTGGGGTTGATGTACACAAGACATGAACGGCGACAATGTTTGGTTAAATTGGAATGGAGTCGGTACCGTTTACACGTTAGCGAGACATTTTGGGGAAAGAGACATGTTGCGAAATAAGACCCAGTCTCCTAAGTCCCCTGATTCAAATGTTATACAGCGATATTTCATGTTGACTGTTTCTTCCAAGAAACCCCTCTTTTCATTCTTCAGAGACTGTTTGTCACAACATCTTCAAAGCACAACATGACAACACTGCGTGTCATGTTTAACGCTGTTCTCATAATCCGCTAATTGTCGTTGTGTAAATTATTTATTACTTTAAGATTCCTTGTATGACATTTCATTTGGAGTAGTTGTTTATTGTGTATTCAACTAAACAGTTATATGCTGTTTTACTGTCATTCAAACTGTGCTGTCGCATCACTATATATCATGCTATATTATAGTTAGACTATATAAGATTTGCGATTTGTGTTTGTGATTAACCAGAAACACGGACAATCAGCTTCTGTCGGACCAAGTTGTGCGTACATCCAACTGAATTTCTTGTGTAGTTTTGTAGTTAAGTATGTATTCGATCAGAAGACACATTGCGGTGTAATAAAGGAGTTTCCGTGTTTGCATCTCTGCATTGTGACTTATTTTAGGTTAATTCCTATTTTAAATAAGGCCGGAAATTCAACTACCAACACAAAAATGTAATGAAATATGTACGAGCAAGGCGACCGCGTACGGGATGTTCACTCTATTTTCTTAGTGTATTTGAAAGCTGCAAGTTTGGCAGAATATTAAGAACATTTCTCGATTTATGGGTAACAATAAAAGACTGGCGACAAGCATATCGTTACGTTTTACGCCAACAAGTGACGTTCAAGGCAGGGAGACATCATGCCAAGAAACACTAAATGGCTAGATTGTGGTCGCTAACAGTTTTTCTATTCGAAATGCGATAAATTAATGGAGTTGGTGAATTTAATTTGCATAGATTAATGATAGGCATTTGAATTGGTTCACTATTCGATTTCCAATGGATTGCCCACTGGAGCTCAAGAAAAAGAAAAATCAGCCGAAGATTGACGAGTCGAAGAAAAACTCAAGAATCAATCCGATTCGCCAGAACTACATATTCTGTCGATGTTTCGAATGTTTTCATTATTCACCAACCAATTTGACCGAGATTGTATTACATATTTGAAATAGCGTGTTCTTTTGATGCTCTAGATCACGTACAAATTGGTAAGATATGTAAGAGGTGGGGAAAATTTGTCTGGCGACTAAAAAGCAACCGACTCAACAAGAAAGCCTCCCTCGGCACCTCACATTCACACTAGAATACGGGGGATTCCTAGACGTAACCTTGGTATCTCAGCCGCGCTTTTATTGTGGCCGTAACGTCAATCTGATAGCGAATGACGTTAAATATCCGATGTTGCTTCATAAATAATCGTCCTCTATGCCAGCTTCATCAATAATCCTCCTCTATGCGGCTTTGCCACAGTGTGTGACTTTTCAGTGTGGCAACAAACCTGGGTGTTTGAAAGTCTTCAACATCAGGTTTTGAACGTTTTATGGTAAAAGGTTTATCTCTTGAAGCAATATACACGGGCTGTGGGAAGACTTATACAGCTCATCAATGAATTGCTACAAAAAACAGTAATTATTTTATTTTGTGGCATTATTTAGAGATATTGTTTTTCCAGTTGCAATATACTTTTTCCCAGCGCTGCCTTCTCTCTTAAATCTTCGCTTTGCACTTCCGCTGTTCATCAATAACTTTGTCAAGGAAACCGTACATTAATAACTTTGTTGTCATTGAAATTACAAGCGTCTAATCCGTCATCCATAATTCAGCCGTCGTCCATTAGAGAATATCCGCGTCCATAATCCAAAGACCTATTCCATATTCCATATAACAGTATTAGCACCAAATTCAAAAAGACAATCATAGTATACATAAACATAGGCTTGTTTCCTGCAAGAGAGAAGCGGTCAACAGTTTTCAATGATGCCGGCAAGGCATCATGATGTTCCAAAAATATCAAATCCGTATCGCTGATCAGTATTCTTAATCCATAGTATTCGTTGTAAAGTCGTCATCTGAAGAATGATGTATCTCAGTCACGCTTTGATTGTGACTGTTCATATGAGTACCATAAGGATCTTGAAGTACATGGGTTCATACGGCCCCTAGTCCCGGGTTAAGCGGAATTAGACACAAGTTACGAAACGTAATGTCCTCGACTCAATGTCCTCTGAGAAAAGATAAGCAGGCCTATTTCAATGATAATATTGCATTATATATCATCAAAATGAATTTTATTGTTACCTGATTTGGCAGGCTTTCATATTCTTGTGCTGTGATTGGTTCGATGGACATGAATCCGATCTCCCCATTGGCTGCCTCGGCTGTGACCTTTATTGATATGAGGGACCTGGGGCCAATCACTGGGCTATTTACTGCCCCAAAAGGTGCCTCTGTAAACAAATGATAGCAAAATATGTATACCACCAACTTAAAAGAACTCAAATGTCAACGAGTGGACTATTTGTCCGTTGTATATTGCTGATAATGCAAACCTTCTAGGGGACAAATGCTTGTTCTTTTCGGGATGTTGACTAATTATTATCTCTATATACTTCACAAGAGGCCCATTAATAGTATATGATGCACACTATAAACTGATAGCTGGTCCTATCCAATAAGCCGTTGCAGAATAATTTTCTTACCGCTGTCACCGAAACTTGATTACATGCCTGATTTAAGTGTACAAGGACAGGGGAATTCTGTCTAAACTATATTCTCGGTTGAACAGCTTCACAAAGCCCAGGTTTTAACAGAAGACTCACCGAAGAAATATTACTGATTAAATTCAGAATAACTTAATTGATAATACAACTGAGAATGCGGTAACGGTTTTTCCTAACTGTACACGGACACTGATCCCGACCTAACAATAATCCGCCCCAATTTGCATAAATGAAGTTTGACATGATGGTGGATATTTATCAGAATGAATCAGTTTATTGTTTGGAAGGTTGTCAACAAGAAAGCAAAATACATGAAAATTTGATAACATGTTATCTATCTTTACTACTTGTCTACCATTGGTACCATTGCAGATTTCAAAGGATGGCACTCGTTTTACTCTGTATATAATTATGTTTTGTCTGGTAGTCATTATATAAGTATCAGCAGAAACAGTATCCAGCATAGTCATCACCAATATAAAAGAGCAGAAGCTTCCACGATTATTTGAAACTGATGTGCGTGTGGTTATGTTATTAAAGGTTAAATAAAGCAAGCCTACCACTGTCCAGTACCGTGTCTAGGATCTGCACTATAAAATCTGCATCTACCACGAGGAACGCTGATGGGCTGATTGTCAGGTTAACCCCTACCCTGCTCTCTCCAGTGTCTAATGTTATAACCAAAGGATTAGATACACCCAACACATCTGAAACCGAGGAAAATAGATGATTAGTTAATACTGTATTTCACAAGTCATATATTCCAAAGCGCCATACTCCCAAACAGCATCAGGCATTAATCCATAGAGAACAGACTTTAATTTGCATATTCTGAAACAACAGATTTCAGGCTTGCCCTCCTATGCTTTAATCTTCAGTACAAAAGAAGGCCTACAACAGAAATCATAGCAACATGCTTCAGACCTACATCACATAAGTCAATAAAAACCCTGCAACAGAAATCATAAAACATGCTACAACCTGCATCACATGTATTATTATATGGCCTTCAACAGAAATCATAACAACATGCGTCAAATCTGCATCACTCGCCTCAACAGAAGGTCTTTTGCAGAATCATAGCAACATGATTCCACCTGTACCACATACCTCAACATGAACATGTTGCTAGACATCAACAAATCATAGCAATATGCATTAACCTATATCACAGGCCTCGATAGAAGGCCCGCAACGGAAATCATAGCAACACGCTGCAACGGGCTTCACATGTCGTTTATGATAAAGGAGGTGCCGGTGGATACAAGCCAGGCACTACTCACTGGCGATGCTTCCTGGCACCATAACCTCAGTCAACGTTGAGTGGTGAGACTGTTTTACACCGAGTCGGGATGGGTCACAAGGGCGAGGTACGGAACTCAGCCTAGATGGAGGATGTGTATCTGCCAAGGACATGCTGATTCTTTATGTCTGTGTGTTTAAGTCAATTACAAGCGTCTAGTCCGTCATTCATAATTCAGCCGCCGTCCATTAGAGAATATCCGCGTCCATAATCCAAAGACCTATTCCATATTCCATATAACAGTATTAGCACCAAATTCAAAAAATGCACTACAGTAGAAATGTGCATTCCGGACAGGCTATACATCAAAAAGTTCCCAATTTTCCAGAGATTCCAGAGTAAGCTGAACTAATGCTTATCCGTGGTTGGTTCATCATTGTAATCATATGACTCTCTAAAAAGCTGCGGAAATTGGGGAGATTAAGGATCCATTGGTGATCGACCCAGGAAAGCATGTTACTGAGGATAAGTATTGCTGGCGTAGATCCAGTTTTAGTAGAGTACGAAATGGGCAAATATTAGAACTATAGATGGGCATAATTAAAATGGGAAAAGAGTTCATAAGTAAAGACTTATGAGAGAGAGAAAAATAGAGTTGTTCAATCGGGTTTGCGGGGGATTCAGACTGGCTTCCATTCGAGATATTTTCTTCCTCCCAAAGGGTGGGTGTTGTGTAAATAACTTTTGCCATAGTCATAGTAACATACTTCAACCAGAATGACACATGCCTCGACAGAAGAGCTGTAACAGAAATCATAGCATTATGTTTCAACGGGCATCACACGCCTAAACAGACCTGCAACATAAATCATAGCAACGTGTTATAGACTTAAATGGCATTTGTTGTATTTGCATTTAATAAACTTCACACAATGATCGTTGAGATCGTCGCCATCGAAGTACAATTAATACGCACCTACAATACTGAAGCTGTGATTATACTGAACAGTATAGGTCACATTCACACGCCCCAAAGTGCCTCCAGACCTATCGAAAGTCAACTCCAACAAACGAGGAACGGTATCCTTCGAAACAAGAAAAAACAATAGAACGAATAGGATTATTTTGCTCCAAAACATTGGGCAGTTTGAGGTACTGGTGTATACAATTCTTAAGGTTTTAGTCACTTTCTAGTAGGGTAGAGCAGTCTCCTGCAGTCTAGATAGCACACTCTCGCGGATATAGACCGGATAGAAACGGACAGACGGAAATAACCACCACATGATAAAAGTTCGCCGTTTTGGCTAGCGTACAAAAAACTACAGGAAGTAGAAGTCACATGCACATGTTCGTGTGGTGACGATAATGTGCAATAAATTTCAAAATGAAAACTGTTTAAGTGTAGTTGTGTTCGCAAGAATATTTTCGATGACAAAGGGGAATAATTTTAGAAGAAATATACCATGAAGTCCAAAAAGTCACATGCACTCCGTCACATGACTTCGATAATGTGTACTTAGTTGCAAAGTTGCAGAAGAATTGAGCATAAACTCCAGAACTAGTTGCGGTCCCGAGCGTATCTTCGTTTAGAAAAAAAAGTCACAGTAAGTGAATATAGTAACATACACATCTTTATGTGATGCCGCTATGGTGTACCATATTTTCAGAACGATATAACGTAACATCTAGGAGTAGTTGCATTCACAAGAGTATTTTCGCTGATAAAGGGGCATAACTCATAAAATATGACGCAGATAGCTGACAAAAGTCACATGCACCTCACTTGGTGACAACAATACGAAGTTTCAATATAAATGAGCTGAAAATCAAGGACTAGTTGCGTTCACGAGAAAAGCTAACGGGCGGACAAGGACATAATACGTCCTGTCAAAATTGACGGGCGTATTTAAACTACCAATGCCTTCATGTGTTATAATATTGGGTGCCTACTAAAATAGCCGATAGAACTTACAGTGATTAGTCTTTGATGTTCAGCAGGTGCCAGTCCTATAACACCATAGGCAAAGTCACTGTCCCTCACAATAAATACCAGGGACTGAGGCCCCTCCAACCGTGCCCCACCCGTGATCGTGTCTGTCTGCAGGCTCAGCACATACCTCTCTGCACCCTCAGGATCACTGTCCTGAATAATAGTTAGAATGATCGTTGCCTCGCTCTGACCATTAGCCAAAGAGAGAACACCACGAGAGGGTCCAATGTCAGTGGTCAAGGGATCAAGATTAGAATCATTGCGCTCTATCTGCCATTGTATAGTGACGTCACCGAATGTGCCTCCGTTTCTATAGACAGTCACGTTGAGGTGCGCCTGTGAGTCTTCATTGACATAGATGGTTTCCAGCGGCTGTAACCCACTGTTACCCAGGTAAAGCACCCCGTTAGGGTCATCGCTACTAACAATGACCACATTGGTCAATGACGGCTCAGCAAGAATCACATCTCCATTCGGATTGGTCAAGACAACTTGGAAGGATTCCTCAGTTTCTGGAGTGTCATCCTCTATGATTTGCACTGTGATTATGCTCTGTGTGGAATCGACAATGAATCCAACACTGCCGTTAGTCCCAGTGAAGTCTTCACCATATTTGGCCGACCCTGGCGCGAGCTCATAGGTCACAGTTGCTGGGCCACTCAATGGACCAATGCGAGTTGTGCCGTCAGACTGGACGCCTCGGAAGACAGTGAGCTCCAAGAACTTGTTACCTGGTCCCTCCTCCACTCTGTACTCATTCTGATAGACAATAACACATAGAGACTTGGTCAGATCAACACATTCATACACATAGATTATATCAGAACAACAGAGACAAGAAAAAACATGAGGCATATATCATCTGACAACAAGGAACATGAATACAGACAAAACAGATACACCACATCGTTATTGGTTGAATGCAACTCACGACAAAACATAGCCTAGCAGATATTACATGGGTGAATCAGGTGGCTTCGGCTATCTCATCTTACCTTTGTGTGAGTGATCAAAGATGAGGGGAACAATGAAGTGTTACTTGAATAAAAGAGCATATCCAATACCACATTTTCGTATGAATGAACTAATCTAATCAATAACATGGATTTAAATGGAATTTCAGTGTTCAGTCAAAATGTGCACTCAACATGCTATTTTAGAAAAGAATTTAACACGGTGAATATTCAATTTCTTTGCATATATTTTCACCGCATGTATTGCTGAATGGAATTTGCCGCAAACAAATGGGCCCTTCAACATCTTTTCAATAGTGATAAGTGCCATAGGTCAAAAGATAAGCAAAAAACTAAAATCCACAGTGTTGGTTGGCTGAAAATCTAGTATAAATTTGAGTTTTTGCGTCATATAGCTGGAATTGTAGTTGTTGTCGTCCGTTTTGATCGATATACAAAGTTCGATATTCATTATTAATTGATATAAAATGCTCGTTTGTCTATAAAGGTCGGTTTTGTGGGATATATCGGGTGACTTCCGGTAAACGAAAGGTAACGAAACCTCTTAACTGGAGGTAAATTTAAGCTATCTTGAAATGTGAATTAGGAGAGATTATCCAACAGTAAATAACACGACAAACAAAATTTCGCACAGCAGAGCTTGGACGAGATAGAACTATCACTGTCCACAAACAAGCTAAGAAATACGTACTATCAGAACTTGATGATGTGATAGTAAACTATTCCCGCACGGGAGGGTAATATTCACCCCATGTAATGTCTCATGCCCTTACGGTGACGGATTATATTGCACACACGTGACACTAGGTTCGGCCGTCTGCAATGTGAATAAACACGGCTGTCCAAGTGCCCTGCCCACAGAGACCCATCGAAACAATGAGGTAAAAAAACATGTTTGGGTCTTTCGAAGACTGTACGTTACAATGCTATGAGATGGAACATAACTGATTCTATTCACTGCATTCGATGTGCAGAGTTCTAGGTAACATGAACAATGATATTTAATAGGTTATGTAATTTACAATTGAAGATTCTCTGGCATTTTCTGCACAGAGCCAGCATGGTATTCTTCCTTAGAAGAGTGGCCTATAAAAATCTAGCGCTGTGGAACTTTTAATTTGTAATTTCCAGCAATTGTTAAGATTCTGAGTCATTTCCAGTCGTTCTCCTTTTCAGTTTTCTCGTTTTTCATTGGCACGGTTAAATTCGCTTATCCTATTCTTGTTTACAGAGTCCTATAAACCCAAAGAACAAGAGTAGGAGTTGACAATAATTGAAAATTCATCGGGGAATATCTCTCTCAGAGAGTACCATCGAGCGATAATTACATGTAGCAAATGCTCCTGTTCTTTTTTTTCTTTTAGACCACTATGCTGTCAGCTGTGGTAGAGTACAATCAGGCTCTCACCTTTGCAAACCTTATAGGGGCATCATTGGCTTGTATCACAACATCCCTCTTCATCACACCGAACGCTGCCCCCTGGTGGGTGCTTGACAAACTAATAGTGAACAGTTCATCGTCTTCTGGTATCTAAAAACATCATAGATTCTGTATTTAACAGATTTTGCTCAAATCTTCGATAAATATTAAAGACCACAACAAATTCTACATTAATTTTACAGTGTAAATATTGTACAAGACCACACATCAGTTTTAGTTCGGGGGCCTATGTGGTAAATATGGGGTCATGTGTGCTTGATTATCTGATGTTATGGTTACTCTATGGAAGTAAAATGACAAAAAAATCCCTATTAACAGTTTTCCCCGCAATTCCTGAAGGAAAAATTCAAGATTGCCGTCAGCATGACTGCTGCGAATATAAACATCCCTTGTATTTGGTGGTATATACATTTGTATAGATCTGGCCTAATTTGAAGGCAAAAGTTGCCTTGCTACCAGACTTCGCATCTCCATAACAGAGATCACGACGTGAGCTGCAAATTTCTGACGTTATAAATGTATATCATAGTGATTTTTAGCCCAATCGCATTCATTTTTTCAGTTGCAAGTAATCATATGTGATTTCAAAATGGTGGTTATGTGGGGTCTTCAGGGACTCGTGTTTTGTTTTCTTCCTTTATTGTTACTCTTTTAGTTTATAGCTTTATACAGTTCCCAGAGTACACAGTATATTTTGTTATTTTGTGCCGCTTTGAATCTGCTTGCATAATATTAAAAGACGCTTTTTTATTGTTCGTCTTATTCCAAGTATCAGGATTAGCCCTATGTACTAATTTGTCGAAACTGAGATATCTACCATTTTGGATGGATTTGAATCTATTTGCATAATTCTCTGTGACAAAATCGGGGTTGAATTCAAAATTGTGGCCCTGCGGAGTCATCTTTGTGTTATTACGTTGATAGTATTATATCCAAGACATAATTTCAGCCCGTAATACAGATTTCTTAAACCGAGCTACTTCACATCATAGTTGATCATTCTGTTTATTTAAAATCTACATGCATAATCCACACCGCAAAAAATGATGCTTAAATTTAAAATTATGACCATTTGGATTCCAATTACCAGTTTTCGAAAGCAAGTTATTCTACATCATAGTTTATCACTTTGCGCCCTTTTTGGAGGCTATTTGTATAATCCCCAGTGCAACGAATACTGTTCAATGGATTATGTCTAACTCCTATAATAAATTCCGTAAATCTGAGCTGTTTATCACCACAGTGTATTATTTTGAGCCAATTTGCATGGCTTACGATGTGAGAAATGATGGTCAAATTCAACATGGTGCCATGAAATTTGTTAATGGTTTTTTAATAGCTAATCTACATTACGAGCTTGTGTTTATCTCTGAGTAAGTTTGAGGCTAGTTTCCTCATAGTATTTCATGTTTGACCAGGTCTGAGCCCATTTGGTTAATCTTCAGCACAAAAGAATAATGGACAAATTCCCATGGACACATTTATTTTTTCATGTTGTTAGTCTAATCCAACGGATTAGTTTAGCTCCTAGTACAAATCTGTAACAACCGAGCTCTTTCAAATCATAGCTTATTATTTTGGGACCGTGAAGCGGCTACTTGCAGGATATTCAGCCCGACAATTGATGGTCGAATTCAAAAGAGCGGAGTTGTGACATAGTCTGAAACTTGCGGGGTTTTTTTTCGTGTTTTAAATCTAATTAAATTAGAATTTTGTTATCGCCAAAACAATTTTGTTAATATACAACTTTTCACAGTAAACACTCAAGACACATTTTGACGTCTTGTTTCATAAATACCTACAATTTGAGAGCATAAAAAGAAAACAGAAACTGCTGAGGCAGGGTCGCCCCAATATCTATAGTTTCGTGGAATTGTACTTGTCACCGTCTGGTAATGAAGAACATGGAATCATATTTATGTAAAGATTTCAGTTTTGTCTGATATATTTATCCCGTCAACTCGAAAACTTTATTGGAAGCTTTCTGTTTAGGTGATTACGTCATCAATGCAACATCTTTACAAGCAAACGTATGGAGGATTATATTTTATATGGAGGCAGCCATTTTCAACTATGAAAATATTTTCCCAAGTCAGGAGTTGAGAGAAAATGGTAACATTGTATTATTGTCCTGCCATATAGGAATAATAATACGATTTTGTCTACTTTTGATAAGCAATGCACATGAGAATATACAGGCCCCAGACCAATATTGAATGATGCATATATAATATTTGAACATTGAATATCTCAGCAGTTACTCTCGGTATACTGGTTCAGACAGATGGGTAAATTGTTAGATAGTCTTATGCGAATTGGACAAGCTCCAGGCACAAAAAGAAGATATTTGTTTGCTTACATCATCTGGCATAACTTGGAAATATAGCGTCTTTTGACTTTCACCCTCCAAGAAGATAACAGATCCACTGGATGGAGAGAGGTCTCGTCCTGCTACAGCATCAACTCCATCACCTGTCACCTGCAACGGAAAAGTAATGAAAAGCAACTATTTATCGGTACAATATTTCACTATGTGTATAAAGCATTACGGACACAGCGATCTTTGAACTCTGACCTCAATTTGGTGCGCGACACATTCCCCCCAGCCCTAATGTACCCACTCACAGGAAACATTCGGACACAGCGATCTTTGAAGTCTGACCTCAATTTTGGTCACATAATTGGTCCGCCTTTTCTTCTGGCGTATAAAAGATATATTGGATAATATGTTTTTCCAGCAATGATAGGTTTTAGGGATCTGAAATTTAGCACAAATGTTCCACGTGACAGTTATGACATAATTCAATTCGACATAAATTTTATGTTTCAACTGCCATAATGGGTAGTTACAAAGTTCAGTCCGGGATTCGAATTCTGACTCGGTTCTCTCGATTGGTTTCTTTTCTCTCTTTTATCCTTTTCCCATTCTATTATATTCAACTATGGTTCAAGTTAAAGAGTAGCAGGTTCGAATTCCCGACTCGATTGGTAACCTTTTCCTTTCATTCCAATTCATTTCACAGTGTTACACAACATGGACAGATCGCACCATTGTTTCAACAATGTCTTTATTTATTGTATATTTATTTATATTAATAAATCTTAATATCTCCCAGCGAACGTTGAATACCCATTTCTTTATTCTTTTCTAGGTAATCCCGGATAGATATATGCAGGTGATATTATACTTTTTTTTCTTTATTTGTCTTTCGTGTTGCCCTTCATTATCTTATAATTATCCTGGCGAGGTTTGATGATTTTCGGATCAAAATTTAGGCTGCAGAGGCGAGTACAACACCATGGATATGAACATTTCATTACTCGGCTCCCAATAGGAGGTTTTCAAGTCACTCTCCTCAACCCATGGCTATTCTGATGAACATTCAAGGCCATAATAAGAAATAAATGGCCCAGACATCAATGAATGTGAGGAGCATTTTTCGCAATTTGTTCCTTCAGGTTAGCCTGTGTGATCCCAATATTACCCTGATCAAGTTTCATGGCTTTCCGGTCAAATCTGTTCATAAATGGAAAGGACAAACGTTTATTGTACATTTACAAAGAAGATTACTAAAATACTTCTAATAGAGTAAGATACAACTGTGTATATATGAAAGAGTTTAGTACAAACCTCATAGATGAGCGTGACATTGTCGTTGAGGCCCTGCTTTCGCAGCACCGTGAAGGACACCCCAAAGGCAGTACTGAGCTCTGATGTTACCATTTCAGTACTCTGAAAATGACGGAATAAACCAATACTCAAATTTGGAGGACGATATATAATGAACTTTCACAGTTCAAAACTTATATGAAAAGGAGTTGGTTGGCAACAGGCATGTAAACATAACGTGAAAAAAATACAAGTCTTATATTTGTTAGTAATACAAACCTGTTATTCAATGCCATATCCTCGTAGTGTGATAAAGTAGAATAGTAAACTAGCGTGATCATAGTGCCATGTGTCCGGATATACTACAATCCCTCTTGCCCCAGGAGGCGGCCTCAACCTCACTTTGTATCGACCACACTTGTCTGAGTTTGGAAGAGGAATTTTGGTACTTAAAATTGTTATGATAAAAGTATATTTTATGAATCGTGAAATGGGAGGTTTTACTGTGAAGGACGTCTGCGACAAAATAAAATATTGTTTACGTTAAAGAGATCATCACAATATACGATCTCATTGCAAAATGTATTCTGGACGACATGGTCCTTCATATGCCAATTTGCACTAGAAAAAGGGTCCAAATAGCACTTAAAATTAAGTGAGGATGTCAAGAGAGATGACCAAGAAAGCCTCCTGCTGTCGTAAACAGAACAGCGTCGTCACCGTCTGCAAAGTCTGTATAAGATGTTCTCATCGACATCGCGGGGGACGAAGATGCCTCACCTACTCCTGGTAGAGACCTCATTGGACCACATTCTGCGCCACAGCGAGCAGCGGCGAGGGTAACACGTACCTTACAGTATTATAACATAAGGCGTGTGTTTTCAGGAAATCTAGGCTCGCGTTTGGGTGCACCTTCTCCAAAAATCCAGAGAAAGTCAGAGAGATAGAGTAAACTCCCATTCCCAGCAACCCGGCGGCAGTTGAGAGCTTCTTGGGAGTGCCAAACTACGTGTCATAACAGCTTACAACACGGTCATGGACAGACAGCCACCAGACTGCTTTCCCAGGGGTTAAATAAGCTCAATCTGTTGTGTCTAACTTCGATCCAGAAGTGCCTCTGTAGAATACCATTTGAAGTCGGTGCAATTCTTGTGTGAAAAGGCCACGATGGTTAATAATGTGATGTTCTACACACCAGTTCCAACCACCTGCAAGCGGCCTTAGTCTACATTCTTTAACATCAGATGAGTTACTTATTTGAGCTGATCTGTCATAACAGGGCCCAAACTAGCGTATCTAATTCCACTTAAGCTGGTGCTAGAGCCCTGTGGTTACTTCGCAGTTTTTACATGAACCACCGCAATAAAATTGCGGCTGAGATACCAAGGCTACCTCTTATAATCCTCCGTATTCTAGTCTGAATGTGAGGTGCCGCGAGAGGCTTTCCCGTTGAGTCATATGTTTTCTAGTCGTCAGACATCGCCAATTTCTCCCGCCGCTTACATATCTTACTGATAGAGATAGTGATTCTTCGCTCAGTCTGGATGAATATACTCCGTTAGAAGTGTGACAGGATATAATTGGTGGTTTTTTAAACTGAGATTCTTCAGTATTCCGGAACACTATGATATCGTATAATTGCAGAAGAGACTTCAAGGTTTACTCTTCCGAGTAGAATTGTATCACTTTGCAAACTATTTGGCTGGAGGAGGCAGGACCGGTGGTATGGATTTTGTTATGTGCGCACGTCCCGATTGAATGTCCCGTCCTTGAATGAATCCAAACGGCTGCATGATGGCGGTGAAATGAGAATTCCATGTGTTTTCTCTCTCGGGAGTTTAACCTGTGATGCCCAATACAGCAGTGATCGCAAGGCCCAAAGGCTTCTTGCCCAAGAAGGTGTGTGTATCTTTGATACAAAAAACATTAGAGGACATTCTTCACGCATTGCGACATAGTAGCTACGACTACACCCATCTGAGCTAAGGGTTGTAAGCCAGGCTGGTGCACAAAATGTCAACTGATTTTCCATTACGTCGCAATCTCAGCCATCGTTAGGTCAGGAACAGTCCTCTGAACGAACAATATGCTTTGATTATCTTTTTAGGTAACATTTCAAAGATGGCCACCTGAACGTCTGGTATCCATAGCTCCAGATACAAGCACAGGCACATATGTCAGTTTTGAGTTTTCCCCTGCTTATATATGAGGAAAATATGTTCAGCTGATAAAGCTGACAGAAAATATTTAAGTATCAGATCCCAATTAAAGACAAGGTTAAATTGCTAACATCTTACACATTTGGACAATTTACAATTTCCAAAATAAGATGTGCCTTAACGGCGAATCATTTTTAGACCTATCTCTATAAAAAGGAAGCGGGCCTTCTCCCTTGTCGACTTCATAACAAGAAAGATGATAACAATTTCGACATCGTGAACTATCCCTTTCTGGACAGTAATGTTCCATTTGCCCTGCATACGGCGTATACATATCACGCCTAGTAGCATTTGCTATATCATGAACGAAATCTGACGATTATAATCAATGTCACAAAACATTATAACAGAAACTTATAAAACTGGGTTATACCACCAAGCGCCTCCGTTCAAAGATTCTCAAATTTGACGATACATATGGCTGCTGATAGCAAAATACAAGCGTAGGGGCTAGATCCATGGCGTTAAGTTTCGTAACTTGTGTCTAATTCCGCTTAATCCGGAGCTGGGGCCGTATGAATGCATGTACGTCAAGATCCTCATGGTGTTCATATGAACTGTCACAATACAGCGTGACTGAGATACATTATCCTTTAGATAACGATTTTACATTGAAAATCACGGATTAAGAATAGTGATCAGCGATACGGATTTGATATGTGTGGAACATCATGATGTCTTGCCGGCATCATTGAAACCTGCTGACCGCTTCTCTCTTGCAGAAAACTAGCCTATGTTTATCTATACTATGATTGTTGTTTTTATTTTAATTTTGTGCTAATGCTGTTATATGGAATATGTATTTGGATTGTGGACGCGGATATTCTTTAATGGACGACAGCTGAATCTGGAATGACGGAGTAGACGCTTGTATGAAAGACGTCTCACAATATTCAACTGATTTACAATCGCCCGACCGTCTTTATCATTTTCTGTTTTGATCTCAGTATCAAGTCATGGATCAATAGTATTTCATTTCATTCATTTCCGTTTGTTCTCGTGATTTAGAATGTGCCAGACGTTTTAATTACCGTTCTAGTACTGGAGAATCGTGTATACTACAGTTTGATTGCTATATCATTGGTAGCTTTCAATTATTCATTATGTTCTGGTAATTTAGCACGTCAATATTACTCACCTCCGCGAAGCTGAAAACTCCATAAGCATCATCATTGGTGAGGACAGTGATAGTAGCTGAGGAAGGTTCAACGATCCTAGCATTTCCTCCAACAATCTGCAGAGTAAAGGTGAACTTCTCCTCGAGCTCAGGAATATTATCGTCCCTCACCGTGAACAGTGTCACGGCTTCAGTTAGTCCCCCAGGAACAAACGTCCCCACCTGACTATTTCCGATGAAGTCGCTAGTGTCCTCGGCGGAGATCTGTTTCAAATGATATATAATAGTGACAATTAAAACAAAAATCTACTACTATATGGTATAAAGCATGCTGGTGCAGACACCACATCTTAATACTAACAATAAGAGGTAGTGACAGAATGCTTACGCGCAACGGTACAGCTGGTTAATCATCTGCTACTGAAACGATAACGTTTTCTTTGTAACCGTGTTAACCGTTGAATTCATGGTTAAGGTGGATCACGGGCGATTCAGTTTCCTGTCTCGTTCAGGAGTACGTTACGCTGACCACTGAACGGGCCCGAGCTGCCCAACGTCAAAATAACATGCAGAATCGTCAGTCGAAAATTGCGTTTTATTGAAAACTACAGAAAGTGTTCTGGCGACTTATGTGCAAGAATTCAAGATATTCCGAAGAATTTTAATGAAATTTTGTAGAGCATTATGGTTTTCGTGATACATTAAACAAATGGTTCAGTACATATCCGGTAGAGAGATTACAAAGGGTAACTTATACTGGGGTTTCTTCTGGCCATATACCCATCTCGTGTGGTGTGCCTCAAGGGTCAATTCTTGGACGGATTCTCTTTTTGATTTACATCAACGATATTAGTAATGTTTCCAACATACTGAAAATCATATTATTTGCTGAAGATATATAACATATTATTGGAGTACGATATATTCATCAAGACATCTCCAAAATGTTATCAACATCAAAAGGTATCTAAAGAATTGGAACAACTAAACGAATGGAGGGTTTGTTGTAACAGATTATCACTCTAATATAAAGAAATCAAAATATGTGCTTTAAAACCCAGCATGGAGAAAACATGGTGAATGACAGGCCACCGCTCTGTCACCGTTAGTAATCTGTCGTACTGAAACTGTAATGGTTGAGGAGTTCCTAGGTGGAATCATTAAATAAAATTTTTAACTGGATTCTAAATAATAATCATACATCTAAGAAAGTTTCAACAATCAAAACAAAAACACTATGTCTACTATAGTCAGTATATTTGTCTGTAGGGTCATTTGACTTCTTCTCATACATCGGTATCGTTTTCCACTACCCTTTTAATGATGCGCTGTTTCCTGTAGATTGTGAGATTCTGCTGGTGGACATTTCATCATCATGGTGATTGTAGTTTTGTGACTTGCATACATCGTGAAGAATGAATCCCTTGATCGGCGTCGGACTTCACAGGTTCCGAATACGCACTTGCATTAAGACAAACTCCTTTGTGACGGGGCTTTTTTTCTATCTGGCGGTCACATAGGTCATCATTTTCCAACAGGAGACTTGATCGGTCTATTACATCATCGCTCTGAAATAGTTGTGTCTAATACCGCTCGAGCCGGTGCTAGGGGCCGTGTGGTCATGTCATTCAACATTTTCACATGAACAGCTACAATAAAAGCGTGGCTATAATACAAATCCTCGCAGGGATCACTTTTGATTATTGTGATGTTTTTTAAAATTAGGCAGTCAGTATATTTGTCTGTGGAGTCATATGGCTTCTTCTCTGTACTCCGGCGTTTTTCTACCGCCCTTTTAATGTTGCGTTTAACT
This sequence comes from Hanleya hanleyi, assembly GCA_036873755.1. Classification (NCBI taxonomy): domain Eukaryota; kingdom Metazoa; phylum Mollusca; class Polyplacophora; order Lepidopleurida; family Hanleyidae; genus Hanleya; species Hanleya hanleyi. The sequence goes on along the minus strand of JAVTVY010054491.1, from coordinate 59,950 downwards.
GCATATGGCGTACACATATCTCCCCCAGTAGCATTTGTTAGATTCTGTGTTAAATATAACGATTTTAATTAGCGTCACCAAACATTATTGCAGATACTTATAAAGTAGGGCTAAACCACCAAGCGCTCGCTTAACCCGGGGCTAGGGGCCGTAACACCCATGTACTTCAAGAACCTCATGGTGTTCATATGAACAGTCACAATCATAGCCGGATAGACGCATCATTCTCTAGATAACGAATTTGCATACAACATATGGATTAGGAATACTGATCAGCGATGCGGATTTGATATTTTGGAACAATATGCCGGCATCATTGGAAAATGTTAATCGTTTCTCTCTTGCAGGAATCTACCCTATGTTTATGTATACTATCATTGTTATTTGTTTTTTTGAATTTGGTGCCAAAGCTGTTATATGGAATATGGAATAGGTCTTTGGGTTATGGACGTGGAAATTTGACTTTGACGGACGTCGTCTGAATATTGAATGACGGACCAGACGCTTGTATTGTATTATTCTTGGATCTTTCCTTAGTTTTATTGTAACGATCCCTGGGAAACGCATATGCTTCTCAATTAAATCCTTTTCTTTTAACTCATAAACAGGCAGTGCGGATCATTACCATATCCCATACACTTGACCATACTGAACCTTTATTTAAGAAGTTGAAAACTTCCCCAATATCTAGTTGAATCTTTACTCTTCTCTGCTGCTGGTGCATAAGTTATGGGACTTCGTGTGTGGAAGAAAATACTCTACTCAATTAAATCAATTACATCCATATATCTCTGATCAGATAAAAAATATAATCATATATAGTTGAAAACTGGTTAATTTATCCGTAACATAAGAAATGTTTTGTAACGATGGTTTAAAATAAAATGCCATACATATTTTAGAGATATAGAACAAGCCACATGGGGGTTAATTCCCGCCAATTACTAAACTCTTCTTATGTATTTTTTGTCCTATTATTAATGATGAATAAAAGTCAATTCAAATAATTGTTGAGTGTTCAGTTTTTTTATTTTTTGTTCAATTTATAGATGTTTATCTCACAAGAAGATTACTTCATCAAAGAGTACTTTTGATGCATGCTATTTTTATTGTATTTTTATGCTCATCATTGGCAGCATAATAAATCATAAGATCTTAAATGAAATCTGTAGACATTTAGGGAACTGTAGCAACCCGCCTTAACTGTTACTTGGCTTTTTTCTCGTTTGAATCCCAGATCAAATGGGTTTCAAAGTAATATTCCAGTGGGCCCCGCATATGGCGTATATATCCTGCCTATAGTTGCATTTCTTAGATCCTGTGTTGAATGTCACATTTTTAATGAACATCACAAGACATTATTGTAGGAATGTATAAAACAGGGTTGTACCGCCTACCGCCTCCACTCAACGTTTCTCAAATCTGGCGAAACATATCGCATGCTGATAGCAGAATATGAGATTTGCGTGTAAGATATGTGGCGTAGCGTTTCGTCAAATTCCGCATAACCCGGGAAGCGTTTCGTCAAATTCCGCATAACCCGGGAGGGTCATTACGATCCCATGTATTTCAAGTTCTTCATGGTGTTCATATGAACAGTCACAATCAAAGCTTGACTGACAGACATCATTCTCTAGATAACGACATTACAACGAAACTCACTTGGATTAAGAATACTCAACAGCGATACGGATTTAATATTTTGAAGCATCATGATGTCTTGCCGACATCATTGAACACTGTTGACCGCTTCTCTCTTGAGGGAAACTAGCCTATTTTTATGTACTATGATTAGGGGGGTTTTCCAATTTGCTGCTAATGCTGTTATTTCAATTAAGGACGCGGAAATTCCTTGATGGCCGACGGCTGAATATTGAATGACACACGAGAGGCCTGTATTTCAAAGTACGTCCACACAATAGACCGGATTTTTTATTCCCAATCCCCCATGGGAAAGTCCTGAAGTAAATTGTGATACGAACTTCATGATTCATGCATAATTTGGGTGCGCAACAATATTAGCCTCATTCCCATACAGCATTTGATACTTTGGTGATCCTGCCCCCCAAAATCAATGTTCAGACCACCGTGACCTTGACCTTTTACCTTCTGATCTAACAATCAATATGGTATGACCTTGCCCACATTATATACTCCCATTGTTTTACCATGGAGACCGGGAAAGGACATCAAAAATTTACAGTCAGAGAATAAATACAATAGGCTTCTTCTTTGTCATGAAATTGAGGAATACCTAGGAATTATTCACATCCCATGCATATCCCTGAACTTATCCCTGAATTATATATTTAACAGATATAACAATTTTCAATGGTGTAGTGATATCCAAAGAGGTATAGTACTGAGTAAACACAGCATATATAGGTGATGGGAAAAGATGCCGGGGTACTGACAAGAAGTCGATGGCCCCACAAACCAACATTCTGTCTGTATATCTGTGATCATTTGTATCTGTCACGCTTTTGCTGTAGCTGTTCATGTGGACATCTTAAATGGCATGACCACACGACCCTTAGCACCGGCTTGAGCGGTATTAGATACATGACCACACGACCCTTAGCACCGGCTTGAGCGGTATTAGATACATGACCACACGACCCCTAGCACCGGCTTGAGCGGTATTAGATACATGACCACACGACCCCTAGCACCGGCTTGAGCGGTATTAGATACATGACCACACGACCCCTAACACCGGCTTGAGCGGTATTAGATACATGACCACACGACCCTTAGCACCGGCTTGAGCGGTATTAGATACATGACCACACGACCCCTAGCACCGGCTTGAGCGGTATTAGATACATGACCACACGACCCTTAGCACCGGCTTGAGCGGTATTAGATACATGACCACACGACCCTTAGCACCGGCTTGAGTGGTATTAGATACATGACCACACGACCCTTAGCACCGGCTTGAGCGGTATTAGATACATGACCACACGACCCTTAGCCCTGGCTTGAGCGGTATTAGATACATGACCACACGACCCTTAGCACCGGCTTGAGCGGTATTAGATGACATGACGGCCACTAATTCCAGCACTGGCTTCTGGGTGGTTAGATACAAAGTGACCACACACCCCGAGCACTGCTTGAGCGTATTGATGCATACCACACACCTTAGCACTGGCTTGGATGGTATTAGAGCATGATGACCACACGACCCTTAGCACCGCTTGAGCGGTATTAGATACATGACCACAATGACCCTTAGCACCGGCTTGGAGCGGGTATTAGATACGACCACACGACCCTCAGCCCCGGCTTGAGCGGTATTAGATACATGACCAATGACCCTTAGCACCGGCTTGAGCGCGGTATTGAGATACATGACCACACGACCCTTAGCACCGGCTTGAGGGTATTAGATACATGACCACACGACCCTTAGCAAGCACCCGGCTTCGAGTGTACAGATACATGACCACACGACCTCTTAAAGGGCTTGAGAGGGGTACAGATACATGACCACACGACCCTTAGCACCGGCTTTCTGAGGGTATTAGATGCGACCACAATGACCCTTAGTACCGGCTTGAGGGTATTAGATACATGACCACACGACCCTTAGCACCGGCTTGAGTGGTATTAGATACATGACCACACGACCCTTAGCCCCGGCTTGAGGGGTATTAGATACATGACCACACGACCCTTAGCACCGGCTTGAGGGGTATTAGATACATGACCACACGACCCTTAGCACCGGCTTGAGTGGTATTAGATACATGACCACACGACCCTTAGCACCGGCTTGAGCGGTATTAGATACATGACCACACGACCCCTAGCACCGGCTTGAGGGGTATTAGATACATGACCACACGACCCTTAGCACCGGCTTGAGCGGTATTAGATACATGACCACACGACCCTTAGCACCGGCTTGAGCGGTATTAGATACATGACCACACGACCCTTAGCACCGGCTTGAGTGGTATTAGATACATGACCACACGACCCTTAGCACCGGCTTGAGCGGTATTAGATACATGACCACACGACCCTTAGCCCCGGCTTGAGCGGTATTAGATACATGACCACACGACCCTTAGCACCGGCTTGAGCGGTATTAGATACATGACCACACGACCCTTAGCACCGGCTTGAGGGGTATTAGATACATGACCACACGACCCTTAGCACCGGCTTGAGTGGTATTAGATACATGACCACACGACCCTTAGCCCCGGCTTGAGGGGTATTAGATACATGACCACACGACCCTTAGCACCGGCTTGAGGGGTATTAGATACATGACCACACGACCCTTAGCACCGGCTTGAGTGGTATTAGATACATGACCACACGACCCTTAGCACCGGCTTGAGCGGTATTAGATACATGACCACACGACCCCTAGCACCGGCTTGAGGGGTATTAGATACATGACCACACGACCCTTAGCACCGGCTTGAGCGGTATTAGATACATGACCACACGACCCTTAGCACCGGCTTGAGCGGTATTAGATACATGACCACACGACCCTTAGCACCGGCTTGAGCGGTATTAGATACATGACCACACGACCCTTAGCACCGGCTTGAGCGGTATTAGATACATGACCACACGACCACTTGCACCGGCTTGAGCGGTATTAGATACATGACCACACGACCACTTGCACCGGCTTGAGCGGTATTAGATACATGACCACACGACCACTTGCACCGGCTTGAGCGGTATTAGATACATGACCACACGACCCTTAGCACCGGCTTGAGCGGTATTAGATACATGACCACACGACCCCTAGCACCGGCTTGAGCGGTATTAGATACATGACCACACGACCCCTAGCACCGGCTTGAGCGGTATTAGATACATGACCACACGACCCCTAGCACCGGCTTGAGCGGTATTAGATACATGACCACACGACCCCTAGCACCGGCTTGAGCGGTATTAGATACATGACCACACGACCCTTAGCACCGGCTTGAGCGGTATTAGATACATGACCACACGACCCCTAGCACCGGCTTGAGCGGTATTAGATACATACATGACCACACGACCCTTAGCACCGGCTTGAGCGGTATTAGATACATGACCACACGACCACTTGCACCGGCTTGAGCGGTATTAGATACATGACCACACGACCCTTAGCACCGGCTTGAGCGGTATTAGATACATGACCACACGACCCCTTGCACCGGCTTGAGCGGTATTAGATACATGACCACACGACCCTTAGCACCGGCTTGAGCGGTATTAGATACATGACCACACGACCACTTGCACCGGCTTGAGCGGTATTAGATACATGACCAGCTGCAATGACCCTTAGCACCGGCTTGAGCGGTGGTATTAGATACATGACCACACGACCCTTAGCACCGGCTTGAGCGGTATTAGATACATGACCACACGACCCTTAGCACCGGCTTGAGCGGTATTAGATACATGACCACACGACCCTTAGCACCGGCTTGAGCGGTATTAGATACATGACCACACGACCACTTGCACCGGCTTGAGCGGTATTAGATACATGACCACACGACCCTTAGCACCGGCTTGAGCGGTATTAGATACATGACCACACGACCCCTTGCACCGGCTTGAGCGGTATTAGATACATGACCACACGACCCTTAGCACCGGCTTGAGCGGTATTAGATACATGACCACACGACCACTTGCACCGGCTTGAGCGGTATTAGATACATGACCACACGACCCTTAGCACCGGCTTGAGCGGTATTAGATACATGACCACACGACCACTTGCACCGGCTTGAGCGGTATTAGATACATGACCACACGACCCTTAGCACCGGCTTGAGCGGTATTAGATACATGACCACACGACCCTTAGCACCGGCTTGAGGGGTATTAGATACATGACCACACGACCCTTAGCACCGGCTTGAGTGGTATTAGATACATGACCACACGACCCTTAGCCCCGGCTTGAGGGGTATTAGATACATGACCACACGACCCTTAGCACCGGCTTGAGGGGTATTAGATACATGACCACACGACCCTTAGCACCGGCTTGAGCGGTATTAGATACATGACCACACGACCCCTAGCACCGGCTTGAGCGGTATTAGATACATGACCACCCTTAGCACCGGCTTGAGCGGTATTAGATACATGACCACACGACCCTTAGCCCCGGCTTGAGCGGTATTAGATACATGACCACACGACCCCACCGGCTTCGAGCGTATTAGATATGACCACACGACCCCTAGCCCTTGATTGAGGGGTATTAGATACATGACCACACGACTCCCTAGTACCGGCTTGAGCGGTATTAGATACATGACCACACGACCCCAGCGCACCGCTTGAGCGGTATTAGATATGACCACACGACCACTTGCACCGGCTTTGAGCGGTATTAGATACATGACCACACGACCCCTAGCACCGGCTTTCTGAGCGGTATTAGATACATGACCACACACCCTAGCACCGGCTTGAGCGGTATTAGATACATGACCACAATGACCCTTAGCACCGGCTTGAGCGGCATGATACACATGACCACACGACCCTAGCACCGGCTTGAGCGGTATTAGATACATGACCACACGACCCTTAGCACCGCCGAGCGGTATTAGATACATGACCACACGACCACTTGCACCGGCTTGAGCGGTATTAGATACATGACCACACGACCCTTAGCACCGGCTTGAGCGGTATTAGATACATGACCACACGACCCCTTGCACCGGCTTGAGCGGTATTAGATACATGACCACACGACCCTTAGCACCGGCTTGAGCGGTATTAGATACATGACCACACGACCACTTGCACCGGCTTGAGCGGTATTAGATACATGACCACACGACCACTTGCACCGGCTTGAGCGGTATTAGATACATGACCACACGACCACTTGCACCGGCTTGAGCGGTATTAGATACATGACCACACGACCCTTAGCACCGGCTTGAGCGGTATTAGATACATGACCACACGACCCCTGCACCGGCTTGAGCGGTATTAGATACATGACCACACGACCCTTAGCACCGGCTTGAGCGGTATTAGATACATGACCACACGACCCCTTAGCACCGGCTTGAGCGGTATTAGATACATGACCACACGACCCTTAGCACCGGCTTGAGCGGTATTAGATACATGACCACACGACCCCTAGCACCGGCTTGAGCGGTATTAGATACATGACCACACGAGCCCCGGTATTAGATACATGACCACACGACCCCTAGCACCGGCTTGAGCGGTATTAGATACATGACCACACGACCCTTAGCACCGGCTACATAGCACCGGCTTGAGCGGTATTAGATACATGACCACACGACCCTTAGCACCGGCTTGAGCGGTATTAGATACATGACCACACGACCCCTAGCACCGGCTTGAGCGGTATTAGATACATGACCACACGACCCTTAGCACCGGCTTGAGCGGTATTAGATACATGACCACACGACCACTTGCACCGGCTTGAGCGGTATTAGATACATGACCACACGACCCTTAGCACCGGCTTGAGCGGTATTAGATACATGACCACACGACCCCTTGCACCGGCTTGAGCGGTATTAGATACATGACCACACGACCCTTAGCACCGGCTTGAGCGGTATTAGATACATGACCACACGACCACTTGCACCGGCTTGAGCGGTATTAGATACATGACCACACGACCCTTAGCACCGGCTTGAGCGGTATTAGATACATGACCACACGACCACTTGCACCGGCTTGAGCGGTATTAGATACATGACCACACGACCCTTAGCACCGGCTTGAGCGGTATTAGATACATGACCACACGACCCTTAGCACCGGCTTGAGCGGTATTAGATACATGACCACACGACCACTTGCACCGGCTTGAGCGGTATTAGATACATGACCACACGACCCTTAGCACCGGCTTGAGCGGTATTAGATACATGACCACACGACCCTACGACGACCACTTGCACCGGCTTGAGCGGTATTAGATACATGACCACACACACACACGACCACTTGCACCGGCTTGAGCGGTAATAGATACGGCTGACCACACGACCACTGTACCGGAAGCTTGAGCTTTTAGTATTAGATACATGTGACCACACGACCACTTGCACCGGCTTGAGCGGTATTAGATACATGACCACACGACCACTCTGCACCGGCTTGAGCGGTATTAGATACATGACCACACGACCACTTGCACCGGCTTGAGCGGTATTAGATACATGACCACACGACCACTTGCACCGGCTTGAGCGGTATTAGATACATGACCACACGACCACTTGCACCGGCTTGAGCGGTATTAGATACATGACCACACGACCCTTAGCACCGGCTTGAGCGGTATTAGATACATGACCACACGACCCTTAGCACCGGCTTGAGCGGTATTAGATACATGACCACACGACCCTTAGCACCGGCTTGAGCGGTATTAGATACATGACCACACGACCCTTAGCACCGGCTTGAGCGGTATTAGATACATGACCACACGACCACTTGCACCGGCTTGAGCGGTATTAGATACATGACCACACGACCCTTAGCACCGGCTTGAGCGGTATTAGATACATGACCACACGACCCTTGCACCGGCTTGAGCGGTATTAGATACATGACCACACGACCACTTGCACCGGCTTGAGCGGTATTAGATACATGACCACACGACCACTTGCACCGGCTTGAGCGGTATTAGATACATGACCACACGACCACTTGCACCGGCTTGAGCGGTATTAGATACATGACCACACGACCACTTGCACCGGCTTGAGCGGTATTAGATACATGACCACACGACCCTTAGCACCGGCTTGAGTGGTATTAGATACATGACCACACGACCCTTAGCACCGGCTTGAGCGGTATTAGATACATGACACACGACCCGCACCGGCTTGAGCGGTATTAGATACATGACCACACGACCCTTAGCACCGGCTTGAGCGGTATTAGATACATGACCACACGACCCTTAGCACCGGCTTGAGCGGTATTAGATACATGACCACACGACCCTTAGCACCGGCTTGAGCGGTATTAGATACATGACCACACGACCCTTAGCACCGGCTTGAGCGGTATTAGATACATGACCACACGACCCTTAGCACCGGCTTGAGCGGTATTAGATACATGACCACACGACCCTTAGCACCGGCTTGAGCGGTATTAGATACATGACCACACGACCCTTAGCACCGGCTTGAGCGGTATTAGATACATGACCACACGACCCTTAGCACCGGCTTGAGCGGTATTAGATACATGACCACACGACCCTTAGCACCGGCTTGAGCGGTATTAGATACATGACCACACGACCCTTAGCACCGGCTTGAGCGGTATTAGATACATGACCACACGACCCCTAGCACCGGCTTGAGCGGTATTAGATACATGACCACACGACCCTTAGCACCGGCTTGAGCGGTATTAGATACATGACCACACGACCCTTAGCACCGGCTTGAGCGGTATTAGATACAAACATCTAAGAGCAATGATGTAATAAATTTATCAAGTCATCTGATGGAAAGTGATGAACTATGCGACTTTTAGATAGAAAAACAGTCCAAACAGGGAAAATATAAGTAGAATATAAGTTCTTATTCAGGACACATGTCTGTGAGGCCCGATGCCGACGAAACGCTTTCTTCTCCATCATGTTAACCACAGTCACAATTTACAATCACAATGATATACAGATAACAATTAAACGCAACATATTGTTGATGGGAAGCGATCCCGGAGTACTGACAAGCAGTCACCCCTCAAGCCAATTTTCTGATTGCATATCTAAAAACGTCACAAGAACAAAAATACCCCTGTGCTGATTTGTATCTCATGTCCATCACTAGATCGTCTTAAATAAATGAGAATCCCAACACCAATGATGAATACTTAATTTGAATCCGAAATACATATGGAGCAGACGGATTTCCCGGACTCCAGTCTCCAAAGTGGCTCTTGTTGCTACGCGGAGAAACAGGTCTATCGAGGGGAATAATATTATCTATCCAACACAAAACAGGTACTCACAGCAACAACGATGACAATTTCTTCTGTAACAGTTCCCAACATTCTCACACGGACCTGGAACTGATCGCCCTCTCTAACGGTGAGTGATGTGTCCACCAAGTAAATGGTAACGTCATCCTGTCCCCTGACGGGTGGCGTCCACACACAAAACAACAGGATGAGAGATGACAGGTACAGAAATGTTGTACCCTGCATTCTGAGTAGAGAAAGAAATAAATTAAATATAGGTATTTGGGCAGAATCATCTAGCAATACAAGTGGAGAAATTGTCAATCCACTAGTGTGTTACTGTGTGCAGTACCGGCTATCATCTCTCTATATCATAATGTCATGATAGGATAACAGAAAATAGTGGATAGAGCTCGTTCTTGGGAATGAGTCTCGATCTACAGACTACTTGAGCTCATTCTTACAATTCAAATCTGTTCTTGCACAACATGCAGTGACCTCACCGTAACTGAATATAACTCTCAATAAACATTTTCTTTTTCTCACAGCGTAATTGCGTGACTCCGACGATGAACCATGTATTATTCTCTCAGCTCAACTACGTAACTGCAGATATAATTCTGGAAAACCGAGAAATACTATGGATGCAGTGAGCAATGTTAGAGAGATCGAAGCGGAGGGGGGGCCTCATCGAATGCATATTTAATCTGTTAAACACTATCTGTTAAACCTAGAAGTATTATAGTTTCAGTGAACAGTGCTAAATAATCTCAGTAATGTGTACACAACTGTATGTGTTCAACCAAGAAATGTTATATATTCAGTTCATGTTTATGTGTATGTAATATGTAACCCTAGAAATAATATCTATAACTGTAACAATATTTCCTTTGGTAAATTAACTGTCTTCATTAGCTGAACAACCTAACTTCATCAGACCTCTTCTTTTTTTCTCAACGTAGCTGCGTAACTCGAGCAATAGACCTCTAAATTTCTTAGCGTAACTACGTTGAATATAAGCAACGCAGGCAATATACACTTTCGCTTCTACCCGGCGTAACTGGGTAACTTCAACCATAGATACTTTATCTTTTGCCGCAGCGTAACTCTGGCGATGAACCATTCCTATCAGACCCCTTCTCTATTTCTTAGTGTAAATGCGTAACTTCGTTGATAGACCATTTTCTCTTTACCCAGCGTAACATAGTAACTCCACCAAACCATTTCTAATTTTGTAAGCGTAACTCCGGCTATACAATTCTAAATTTCTCAACGTAATTGCGTAGCTCCGCATATAGATCTAACATGCTAAAAAGTAAAGAAAGAGGCGAAGTAATCTGGAGTTACGCAGTTATGCTGAGTAAAAGAAAAAGGGTCTGGTGAAGTTACTCAGTTAACCCTATCTGGCCTGGGCGTTTTGGGACCTGTCCAGGCCTGGGGATAGCCCCTAATTATTTTTCTTACTACTTGAGCTAGGAGACTGAAACTTACCACACTATAGCCTTGGGTCAAGCTCTACCAGAAAATGTAAAAAAAAAAATCAAGATGGCCACTTTGATGAGATCACAGTGACGTCATTTTCATACAAGACATTTTTTGGTCGATTTTCGGTCGGATTTTTCGAATTATTTATTTATGAAATTGCTTGAAAAAAAAGTACATGATAAATTAGTAAATTTTAATGTCATGTGAAACGAAATAGTTTTTGCTCACTTTTCCTCGCGAAAAAGCAGAAATTATGAAGAAAAATGACCTCCTATGTCCCCAGGGCCAGATAGGGTTAAGCTGGCAAAAATGGAAAGGGCCACACCCACCCACCTTCGCCCCTAATAGGACCTGTATGTATAGCTACTCTCGTGAATTCAAAGGGGAGGACACCTTACACAACAAATCTCACAAATCATGGTTATATGTACGTATAACAATTATTCCGTTTTAGACATAAAATATTAAGTACGACGGATCTAACACTTGCTACCTCCTAGCTTGATTTGGTAGATAGTTCTCCGTGATTTGGTAGATAGTTCTCCGTGATTTGGTAGATAGTTCTCCGTGATTTGGTAGATAGTTTTGCAATCAAGGAAGAAAGGGATCATTACGGAGACACCAGAGGAAAAGACTTCACTCATCTTTTGTCCGGGAAGACAAGATTGGGTGATTAAATGAAGATGCCCTGTAGTGTGTGGCAATAATGTGCTTTCACAAGTCGAAACATGTAATTATCTGTGAAAGGAGGAGTTCAAAGGGGATAGACAACCGTTTTCAACGGGGATCTGTTACGGCAATGCAGATAGCCACATTTTCATGCCTTAATTCGTTCGCAGGTTGACGTACTAAAAATCTAGAAAATATGTATAGTGCGCGCGAAATACAGTAATTTAACAAAAAACAGTGTGTTTCGTTTAGAGTATATACAATTATATGATATTTGTATGGAAGCGGAAGTGGGTTTTGTCAATAAAGATGATATCCCATTTCATACAAACCTGTTACGCAGGACTACTTATATAATAAACTGACTAGGAGTACACCACAGAAGTGAAGTTGATTCACTCCCTCAAACAGTATTTATGATTCAGAGAGAAAATCCACCATGCTGCTATGTTCTTCAATCTGTTATTAACATTTACTTTACGTGATACAACTACGCACCTGCATAGGTGTGTCATCACCGCATCGTACGCCCTTGTATTAATTTTTGTACAAATTATTAATAAGGTGATTCTTGTCACGCTAATATTGGCTATCTCTATGGAAAAAATACTTTCGCTTTAAATTAGTTTTCTTTTATACCCATCTTGCTTTAGTATTATGTGCATTGTATTGGTACATATTACATGCAGTCAGATTCACATATAGGGAATTGTTTTTGATTCTCAATGCTGCTTGTTGACACGGTGTGTATACAAATATCCTGTCCACATAACTGTATGGTCAGATACTGTGTTTACCTTTTGTACTTGGTTATTCCGTGGGATATGCAGTTATATAATTTCGTATTTTTGCTCTAATGTGCATGTATGCATTGCTGGCATGAACGCGTTTTGTGTAACTCCATGTAGTTTGATGTGTGTCTTTTGTTTTGAAACAGTTAACTGCTTTTATCACAACTGTACTAACGGTTCAAAGCGCCAGGAATGAAATTACAGTCCTACGGAACAGTATATTTTGGCGCCATCGAAAACAGAAAATTAGACTAATTATATCAATGACTCCTGCCGCCACCAGTGAAGTAGCAACGGCAGTATATTGCTATTATTATATCTACGGACAAATTTGGCGATACATATCGCACGCTGATAGCAAAATACGAACGTAGCGTACAAGATCTATGGCGTTACGTTTCGTAACTTGTGTCTAATTCCGCTTAACCCGGGGCTAGGGGCCGTATGAACCCATGTACTTCAAGATCCTCATGATGCTCATATGAACAGTCACAATCAAAGCGTGACTGAGATACATCATTCTCTAGATAACGACTTTAGAACGATTATTATGGATTAAGAATACTGATCAGCGATACGGATTTTATATTTTTGGAACATCATGATGTCTTGTCGGCATCATTGAAAACTGTTGACCGCTTCTCTCTTGCAGGAAACTAGCCTATGTTTATGTATACTATGATTGTCTTTTTTGAATTTGGTGCTAATACTGTTATATGGATATGGAATAGGTTTTTGGATTATGGACGCGGATATTCTTTAATGGACGACGGCTGAATTATGAATGACGGACTAGACGCTTGTATTTCGACTTGTGCTGTTCTTCAGAGAGTTCAGACAAAATCGCTGACTAAGTTTGGAATCCCCAGAGTGTGTATGTAAAACTTCCCGCAGAAAGTGGATGCCCCAAACAAGACCACTTACCGTCGACACTTTCACCCTATTGGGCCTGGGCGATTTGGGGGTGTACCGCAGCCTGGGGTGTCCCCCCCCCCCCCAAAAACGTCAGCTAATATGTTCGCAGGCAAAATGGGGAGACGGGAATAAGGAACCTTTGGTCTTGGGGATGGGATTACCTTTGCTTAAAGTGATGTCCACTGTCGTTTCCTCATCTAGAAACCCACCTCCAACTACATGTATGTCAAGACAATCCCCACGCCTGCCTAACCCTTCTGGTACCAGCTCTCATACAGGAAGGAACACAGATTGTTCTTGTTTCTTTTGTTACCGATTTATTTGATGGGTGATTAACTACTTTGAGTTTCCATTCTTAGTGCAGGATTCTTCTCAGAGACGTCATTCAGCAGATTATATTAATCTGTCTTTGAAATGACGAAGGACCACGTACAAGGTATTATAGCCAATTTGTTCCAGTGGTGCATGTCATATTTGTTCCAATGTTACTTCAAATGTTACTAGGATATCGCCCTTGGCTATCTGTCATGCCATTAATCGTGGGTTGCATGCTCGGGTCGTCGCGTGGCAAGTATGGAGTCATGAGGCACTGACAGGACGAGGTTGCCGACAAAAAAGGATGTTGATATACAACCAAGCATGTGAATTTCAATCAGTTACCAAATGCTGATGCGGCCCGGCTTACATAATCCATTTCAAGGCACTGTCTGAGAAGAGCTTCGTTCCCGAACTGACATCCCTACCACTGAAGCTACACAATAGCTGGGTCCAAAACACTGCTACCACCACGACCACGTACCGTATTTACACAGTGACACTTCTCTCTGCGGAACTGACAGAAAGGACTCACTGGGCATCCCCAGCAGCAGCACCTATTACCCAAATTCCGGATGCAACACCTGTATAATAAGTTATCCGAGAACCCCCCTCCACCAAGCAAAATTTTCAGCCGTTTGCATGCAGTCTGTGAAATTGTGCCCAGCAGGATGCTACCAACACGACGGTGTCAGATTCTTACAGAAGAAGCAGACGAAGATCTCCCTCTTAGATCTGACAGATTGTAATACCTGATCTTGCTGACCATGGATGAAAAAATAGAAAGATAGTGCCACGGCACTGTATCTCATCTGGCTGTAACTGGAGAAGGTAGCTTAAGAAATTTTTACTAAAGAACTGCAACAGATGAGTTTCTTGTGTTGTCCCCCCTGAACACTAAATGATCCATGCAGTAATTTCCTGAGATTTCATGACAAAAACAGTTTCATGGGAAATTCAAGATGCAGCCATATTGGATTTTCGAAATGGACCAAAAAAGGTATCTTGCACAAAGGGACCACAAGGGGAACCTGTCTACCCAATTTGACAAAGATCCATGCAGTAATTTCCTGAGAATTCACGATAACAAAATTTCATGGGGAAATTCAAGACGGCCGCATGGTGGCCATATTGGATTTTCGAATCGACCCAGAAAATGTATCTTGCACAACTAGACCCCAAGGGGAACCTGTCTACCAAATTTGAGAAAGATCCATGCAGTACTTCCTGAAATACCACGATAACAATGTTTCATAGGAAAATCCAAGAAGGCCACCTGATGGCCATATTGGATTTTCGAATCAGAGCAGAAAAGGTATCTTGCACAACTAGATCCCAAGGAGAACCTGTGTACCCAATTTGAGAAATATCCATGCAGTACTTCCTGAGAAATCACGATCACAATGTTTCATGGGGAAATCCAAGATGGCCGCCTGCATATTGGATTTCGAATCGAAGCAGAAAAGGTATCTTGCACATTAAACCCCAAGGGAAACCTGTGTACCAAATTTGAGAAAGATCCATGCAGTAGTTCCTGAGAAGTCGAGATAACAAAGTTTCATGGGGAAATCCAAGATGGCCACCTAATGGCCATATTGGATTTTCGAATCGAAGCAGAAAATGTATCTTGTACAACTAAACCCCAAGGGAAACCTGTGTACTAAATCTGAGAAAGATCCAAGCAGTAGTTCCTGAGAAATCGCGATAACAATGTTTCATCGGAAAATCCAAGATGGCCACCAGGTGGCCATATTGGATTTTTGAATCAGACCACAAAACGTATCTTGCACAACTAGATACCAAGGGGAACCTGTGTACCAAATTTGAGAAAGAGCCATGCAGTCGTTCCTGAGAAATCGCGATAACAAAGTTTCATGGGGAAATCCAAGATGGCCGCCTGGCGGCCATATTGAATATTCATATTGGACTAAAGTACACCTGTTGTACAACTAGACACAAAGGGGAACCGGTGCACCAAATTTGAGAAAGATCCACGAAGTAGTTCCTGAAAAATAATGATGACAAGATTTCACTGCCAAATTCAAGATGGTCGCCATGGCAGCCATATTTAAAATCATATCAACACGGCATGAACAAATTCTGGTGTGCTCATTGGGGGGAACATCCATGCCAAGTTTCAGCTTAATCAGCCAAGCGGTTTCAGAGAAGAAGATGTTTACGCACGACGCAAGACGCACGACGGACGACTGACGACTGACGACGGACGACGGACGACTGACGACGGACAATCAGGCCATGACATTAGTCCATTGGGCCTTCGGCCCAGATGAGCTAAAAAGACACTCTTCATCCAATATTGATGTTAGAAGAGCCATCACCAAAGCTCACCGCACTGCGGTGGCCTATTGGTTAAAACATCGGCCTCGTAAGCGGTAGGTACTGTGTTTAATCCCAGGCCGAGTCATACCAAAGACTTGAAAAATGGAACTTGTTGCTTCCTCGCTTACATTCAGCATTAAGAGGATAGAACAAGGACTGGTTCTTGTTAGTGTAATGTGAAAGAGTGGGGTGTCATGTCTGCCTACGGCATGCTTCTTCAGTGGGACAGCACTATAAAATGGCAGCATTACATCTCCTCTGTTACAAGTAAGTAACCTCGGCCTTCCCCGCCCCTCCCTTCGCTTTCCCGGTGTGATATAGCTGAAAAAAAATGTTGAACGCCACGTTGAACCCTATTCACTGACTCACTCATCAAAGCTCTCGTTAAGTTTGATGCTTGTCACCGCTCGACTGGCTTCACATGTCTCGTGAATAAACTTGTCTATGCATGACTGATGCATGATTGTGAAAGTCGAAAAACTTTGAGTCACACGGTGTGTAGTTAAAGAATTCAAAACTTTTACAGAATTTTATAGAATATCGCGAATGGACCCCTGTAACAAACACTTCCCTGTAGCAAAAAGCGTACCACAATTTGACATGATATCCACTCTAAAAATAACCCCGGAGGTTTGTCTAATCAAAATATGCAGTCAGATCTTTTATGTGGTTTTATCAAGGCTCCAAAACAAAGCAAATACAGAAATTGTCCAATCAGGACAGGACAAAGATTCCAGAGACATTGAATTGTCAGTATGTTGTTCTTTTCAATAACCTCATCGACAAGCAAACCTTTTTGTTTATTATACTAGTATTTCTCCTGGACGACTCGATTACTCCATGAAAACGTATCAAGACGCCATCTCTTCGTTTTATGGGCAATTATTTATCGATCTTAAACCGAATACTCAGAAACACCAACGGCTGAAGACAAATATTCTTAGTAGTGTTACTCCGACAACTAGTAAATCGAAAGATGTCAATTCCATCTTGGATTAATAAACCCAACAAGGTCAGGGCCAGGTTATGAATATGACTGGGATTAGACGACGTAAAAGAAAATACTTGTTCAGGTGCTGATTACAAGCCTCTAGTCCGTCATTCATAATCCAGCCGTCGTCCATTAGAGAATATCCGCGTCCATAATCCAAAGACCTATTCCATTTTCCACATAACAGTATTAGCACCAAATTCAAAAAGACAATCATAGTATACATAAACATAGGCTTGTTTCCTGCAAGAGAAGCGGTCAACAGTTTTCAATGATGCCGGCAAGACATCATGATGTTCCAAAAATATCAAATCCGTATCGCTGATCAGTATTCTTAATCCATAATATTCGTTATAGAGTCGTCATCTAAAAAAAAGATGTATCTCAGTCACGCTTTGATTGTGACTGTTCATATGAGTACCATGAGGATCTTGAAGTACATGGGTTCATACGGCCCCTAGCCCCGACTGAGTATGAAGAAGGTATACATCCTAAGGAATTCGATCAACTACTAATACATGGAAGTGTATCAAATATAATGTCTCGGAGAGAGGTCTTACAATCGTGCAAAGGAGGGGTTTGTGGTGATATTTTATAGCCTTCTAATCCCGATTAAAGCGGTTTTCTCGCCATATTACATTAATTTGGTGGAATTTCATCCGGAACTTAGGTTTCGCTGATTGATAATGTGGGGTAATAAGCAAACTAAATTCAGCGGTGAATGTTACCAGTGCTTTACCGTTGATGTCAGCCGGGAAATGTGTGTACCCGAGCTGAGCTGAACAGTCCCCAACAAGGCCCTTTGAAAAAGTGTTCCGTGACGAACAATCGATTCTTCTTTAGATTAATCTTATGTCAAAACTATTAATAAAGTAAATGAAAGCGCATCACTTTTGGTCACCCAAAGCAAATGTTATATTTTATTTTACAAAATATACTGACAGAGTGTCTAAGCGATTCCTGGGTGCGTTGAGTTTCTAACCCTATTGTGTGATAACCCTAACGCGCTAACTCTGAGACTAGAACGGAACGAAAGCAAAGCGATTGTTGCGCGATAATGGTGCGGAAACGATGGGAGTACGACAGGAGCGCATTCGATAATGCACTAATTTGAATGCAGCTTGTACTATACATCTTCATTTTATTCAGTCAATTTCTACGTTTTCACCTCAAATCTGCCTTGATTTGACTGATCTCCTTCACTGCTTCAGTGTTCAAAATCCGAGGTGTAAATTTCACCTACGAACGTTCGACGAACCAATCAGAACATACACATCGATTTTGTGTAGAGTGACATCATTCTCAATTAGCGGCGTCATTCCTCCTAATATAGTTTTTGTATTAGTCCACAATATAGGTCAGCCAATGAATAACGCTCTTCTACGACCCATTTCGAAATTCAAATGATTTCGAGGTCAGTGACGTCTCGTGTCCTTTGAACATTGAAGGGGGCCAGATATATCAAGGGAAGTTCGAAGTGGGAACGTAGAAATTGGCTTGATAAAATGAAGATGGTACTATATAATGTCTACACTATTATATCCACAGTTACACACCCGCACATCCACATCTACACATCCACATGGATACATGCATATATAGCCAAGTATGTACACGTCCACGAGTATTTTGTATTTAACTATTAAAAGTCCGTAT
Organism: Hanleya hanleyi; assembly: GCA_036873755.1. NCBI lineage: Eukaryota > Metazoa > Mollusca > Polyplacophora > Lepidopleurida > Hanleyidae > Hanleya > Hanleya hanleyi. The sequence continues at coordinate 40,786 of JAVTVY010054491.1, read as the reverse complement.
ATACGAAGTCAGTAGATTTAATATGAACAAATTATGAATGAAACTGCATGTTGAAATAAATCAGCTGCTCAATACAACTTGAATTACGACATAATTTGCGTTCCGTTTCTCTGTGATGTTTGGTATACTTCTTAGAGTATGCAATAGTTATAGATGCTTCCTTTACCCCTATGCTTGTACTGATTTGGCAAAAGATCTCGGAATGACAACAATGTGACGTCATTACAAAGTTCCAATACAATCACATGCTTTAATATGCTTTGTTGGCGAAACTGTCAACACTCTCATATCTTCCGAGATATAGACCTACTTCCGATTTAGCTCTGCCCTTACAGTTCTCAAGATATTGCATATGTTCAGTTTTGATGACGTCACTTTCGGTTTGGTCATCATTTACTAAAAACAATGACGATCTACACAAATTATCCGCGGGAACAAGACGACCTTATGCAGTTAGTCGAAGAGAAATTCTCGTTTGAAACTTTTCAAGAGTAAGGTGAATAAACGGTGCATAGACCTTCCAGTACTGATGGATAGAGGACATAGACACGAGTTCACCCATGTCCGGGTGTGTTGAAAATGTTGGAACAGGTGCAGTCCAGTGAATGTTATATACGTAAAAACATCGAATACGGATATGCATTAAAATCGTACATAAATATTGAATAGATATCAGTTAACATACATTCAGTGTGAGGGTAGTTTACGTACTATCGATCATGTATGAAGTTTACCCTGGTAGCATATGGTATGGATCGTCTCTGGTCTCTGAGCATTTAAAAAATGAGCGTACAGGTCCAGCCAAGTGAACGGATAAGAATCGATATCAGGCATATAGTAGAATTGTACATGTATAAACGGTGTACACACAACTTACAATCACTGCGAACAAAGTTCATTTTTATTCACTAATATGAATGAAAGGTACAGAAAAGAGTAAATCAATCAGCGGAAACAAAACCCCAGAGGGCTAGTTCTATCCCTATAATAGAAATTATACATAATATTAATTTTATGGAGATTGATGAATAATGATAAGAATATAATCGACGATAACATCATTTAAATAAAAACATACATGTAAGTATCCCCAGACACTCCGCATATATGACAAACTAGCATATAACTCATACCGATATACAGATCTATAATAACGAGCCTGCACACTGATAATTAAATTTTGTTGATATGATGCGATTTTGATAATGATTTGAACCTAGAAATGGATGAAAATGACTTTAAACCAGGGGGTAACTTGTTCCAAAGGCGAGGTCCTTGAACCTTCATATGAATAAAAAAGTCTATAGAGATTTGTGCTTGATTGGCACGTAGGATAGGAGTGAACATTAGAAATTTTAGAAAAGAAGTTTCGAAATGATACAGGTAACAGCATTGCATGGAAAATGAACTTATGAGTAAACAGTACAGTGAGGTGATCATTTAGATTAGTAAGCGGCAAAATATTTAAATCAATAAAGAGTCTATCAGTTAACGACATTATTATTGATTCATTTTTGGAGAATTTTCAGAGGCTCAAGATGAGTTGAATAGGTATTACCCCATAACGTTGTAGTAGTATAAATATAGATGTATGAGTGAATAGTATACAGAATATACAATGATACAATTGCTTCCATTGTAGATACTAACTGATACTAGCAGCTAGGGAAATTGAGTGAAAACCAAATTGGTTGGAGCATAATATATTATTTTCTTTCAAAAATTCGAGCAATCATATAACCACTTTTGGCGATTTTCATCTGGGATTTTTTCGGATTCGAAAGTGATATTAAAGATGTGACGTAGGGGAATGGATATAATACTTGAGAATGTTTAATTAAGGACATGCGTAAGCTATCAAGGCCCGCGGTACTGATTTTTAGATTGGACATCACTTATCTCTTCGTTTATGCTGTATCACACTTCGTGTATATGGTGTGTCACCTAAGTTTATGGTGTATCACCTGAGTTAATGGTGTATTACCTAAGTTTATGGTGTATCGCCTAAGTTTATGCTGTATCACTTCTATCCCAAAATCATGTACGGAGCAAGGTGTCAGGACAGGTACATTGTAGGTGTCTGATAGGTGTCAGGACATTTTCGGGACAAAACAAATGTAAATGATCGCCTATTTGAGTGGGATCAATTTTCACTCAAACTTGAGCGAACTTCGCTGTAGATTTCACTCCTTTGTATGTTGCATTTAATTTAATTACCAGTATAAGATAGTTCTGTCGGAAAAGCTTTCGGTCTGACATTTCCACAAATATATCAGTGCTGATTATTTCCACAGAAGATAACATCTTCACAAAAAAATTATTCTTGATTCAAATGCCTAATTAATAGATCACATTACGAGTATGGGAATCACAGATAGACCTTTGGAAAAATAAACAGCCTTCATATAATCAGCTACAATCGTTCAAGTGATCAAATTCAGTGTATCCGATAGATTAATCAAAACATCATCAATCCAACGTTATGGCCCCATGCTGGCCACCCGAGGACTGCATGGATCAATAGTTCTGTTTATCAACAGAAATAGATTTTATCAGATTGTGCATTGATCAAGTCCAAGTAACATATAAAATGTATGGCAAGAAAGTTTAATTTGGTAATTTAAGTTTTGCTTGATTTGACAAGAAGATTTACAAGGCCTATTTCGATATATATGCAACTGTGAAGGGTATATTCCTATTTTAATATCAATATCAAAATTTATTTGGATTTCACATAGATGTAGCGTCAATATTGGTGATTTCTCAATCATGTCAAGGGAAACAGAAATTCTGCTATATACGTGGAATTAACTGTAGCATGCGGTCTGTACACTGTAAATCATATGTTTATATGTAAACTCAGATATAATATCACGAAATATTATATCTGAATATAAATCGCACGTGCGAATTTCAAACTACATTTTATTAGCCAATCAGGTGGCTAACTTGGTGAAACAATTTCAAAATCACGCTCACAGTAATTACACACGGTAGCACGTGGACCAATATAGTAAATATTATCGGGAAACAGTATCCAAATATGGCATGAATTTCAGACAGTGTGCGTAATAAACGTAAACATCAAAGGGTGCCAAAAAGTCTGGCTTTGTTAGGCGCTAGAAAATATCAAAAGATCCTGCCGTGCGAAGGTATTAATATCCGTGAACTAAACGTCAATGATTGTCAAAGTGAAAATGATTGGCTTATTATGCGATCTTGTAGAATATTTGCGAATATTTCGCACGAATTTTTCATACCGTCACGTCTAGACGGTATTCCCTGATTTGCCATTTTGGTTTACCTAGATTGGTTTCAGCCTAAAGGTGTTTAGGATTCAAACGAATGGATGTTTAGATTATAAACACATATGCGTTTAGGATATAAATACACACGTGCTTGAAACATAAACACATGCGTTTGAAACCTAAACACCAAGATGTCTAAACTCTAAACACGTTTAGGCTGAACCGTGTGCTCAACTGAACCTCACTTTTATCGTTCTTATCCTAAATATGTGATTTACAGTGAATATAAGATTGTTGTTATTATTGCTATATGATAGTACATATTCCATGTCATACACATATATGCTTGGCGTTCACACATGTACAAAAACGAATGAACGAAATCATACAAAATATCCATATGTAACATCTGAGTTCTGAAGATGACGATATGAACTTACCTTTCGTCTGACAACGTAGCCTATCTTTTCTTATGTAACTCGCTACCATAAAAATATCGCGGTCCAGTACTGCAGCAATGGCTGCGTAATTCAGCTACTAGTATTCCAGCAATAACACAATGTGATGACACAAATGCCTGAGTCATAGTTAATATTTCAACTATATTGTTGATTCAATATATAACCGTACATATTGAAGGCCGATGATTTGGGATATAGTAGGACACTACAGTCTCACTGAGTGCACCCCATCCATATGTTACAATAGAGCATACATATTCAACAAGCTACCGCCCAGCCTTTGTTGAAATATCGTCAATTATTGATTTTAAGACATATGGTCAGGTACGATCAGGACGTGAATGTATTAACACAAAATAGAAAAAAAAATCTATATTTTCTTGCTGCTGCCGTACAACTTGATGAAATTAAAGCTATACAGGCAGGTCATATCGATCTGTCAGATTTTACTCCAGCAACCTCCAGTATGAAATTGGATAACAACATAACTAACGAGTTCTGTACTTCACACATCAAAATAATTTACTGATTTTCAACAATTATTTTTTTCACAAATTTTCTAAATTATTTCACAAACCATGAAATAACATTTACAAATTATTTTCGCTGTAACAGCAAACATAATGAAACATGCTATAGTTATGTCATACTGTTGTTCGTTATAATAGGATACAATAAAGACCATACAGGTAGATTTACATAACATATCACGGTAAGTGATCCAAATATTCGATCTTCTTTCGATTCACAATTTTTCGGATCTTCTATTTGAATTAGGAACACCCTCGAATCCGGAGTGGAACTATCTAACTTATATACTATCGCCTGTTGTCGGGATAACTGGAATGTACATGGGCGCAAACGTCTAATTATTCCTAGTCGATAACAACTGGAGCAAATGTAAACCTCCTCTAATATTTCTGAATGATATTGAAGAAACCTGACCTCAAAATAAATAGGGATCTTCTTCGTCCCATGGACCAATCCATTACCTGGAAGTAGAGATATCGCATGGGACCAGACGGAAAAAGTGATTGTAATATACGATCTCGTCTATCGACCATGCATTGACTGGAGTGACACCAAAGAATAATTGAAAATCAATGTTTCACTACCTTATTTTCATGGAATCTGTATCAGACAATTTATCTTGTGAACTGGGGAGATCATCCGGTATAGACATGCTGTTCTGGCACTTCCGCGATCTAAAATTTTCGATCGAGCCGAAAATTCAGGCATGGGTTCGCGATCTGCAATCCAAGTTTTACGATCACCCATCATTTATGGTATCAAATATTTCGATGGCTTATCGTACACCGTTCATGAATATGCACTGCTTAAAGTGTCAACTGCTTAAAGTGTCAACTTATCATTATTTTTATGGGAGGATATAATGGACTCTATTCGCATGTATTTGAAAAATAATGCAATTCTTAATATGTTAATGACTGTAGGCCATGCTTGCTGTGAAGTGACAATCATAGATGATTGGGACAAAACCGTTTGGACAGTTGGATAAAACATACATATAGATGTGGCCATTCCATAAATTAAACTTAGATTGAATCTGTTAGTAAATAGTGATTTTACCTGGTGGATATGAAATAGTCACACCTGTATCTGCTCAGCTTTAGGATATAGGATTGATGAGTAGTTAATGAAGACAGACATCCATTTCTCCAGTTGTATTACAGGACCAGGTACATAGCCCGACATTCCTCCACAAACAGCCTCCCGTGTCAATGGTCCAGACCCCATACCTGTAAATAACACACCTGCAATCATCAATAACTAATTACTTAATTAACTTCCTCTATAAACATGGGAACAGGTAAAACCAATTAAGCCAATTCTCTAGAAAATCAATAATTCATGGCTGACTGAATTACTGCACACAGGGAGAAAATTAGCTACCAATCCGATCAAACAGTGAGCCACCCCAGGAAGAGCATCTCAGAACTATCGACTTCAAAACAAACCAATCAACCATAGCTTTACCTGCTGATCGATACTGGACTTTACTGGAAATTACTGTTGTGCTTGTGCTTAATATCAAATTGCTTAACAGCTAGAGCAGGGGAGTTTGAAATCTCATCAAGGTTCTGCATTGCAACTGACGCACTATGATTATATAGAACTTTTGCTTGCTTCCAAATCCTCCACTTGGTAGAGTTTTCGGACTTGGAATCTGTAGATCAGTGACTGATGTATTGGTAATACAGTGATATTAAAGATTTATTTATTCGGCTCACAGTATTGGGATGGTTCATTTATTACCAGAGTAGGGGGGAGTGAGGGGGGGGGGGGTAACTAAAAAAAGCGAACGTTAGTCGGGGTAGGGCATATTGTTTTTGCCGAAATTCTTACTGTTTCCGTGACTTGATTCAACCCAGCCATTATGCTTCTCACCATTTTCTCCCAAACATAATTTGGGAACAGGAAACACATATTTATGTAGGCCTACCTCCTTTAGGCAACCTCTCAATCTGCAGCTTATTGCCAGCTGGACATTAGACATAATCTATTGGCTAGTGAGCTATCACCCATAAGCAAATATTAACATCATGTATCAAGATATTCCTTAAAAAAATCAAGATTGCATAACAAGTAATTAAAGAAAAGGTACATTTCTACCACACCCCATGTGTTTTACCAAATGACATTATTACATGTAAAGAAGGAAGCCCAGGTGGCATCTAATTTCATTAGATGCTACCTCACAACCAAGTGGATTATATACGTCATAATTTTTCTTCGCGCGTCCAGTTGAACTCCCCCAGAAGGGTAATAAGATTGAAATGGATATCAAAATTTATTGTCTGCCTGTATCTTCTTGTACATCCTGTTGCCGTACATCATGGATCCAATTAAAGTTTGGGAACCATTTTTTTGTGTGTGGAGATTTATTCAAAGTTGTTGGACTTTTTGGACGTATGATGTACACAATCCATCATTGGGTGATGGGAGAATTTCACATGTATTCTTAAACCAAGGGTCACGCTTGCATCATTTTGATCGTTAATGGCGTTTTAGCACGCCCCTATAGCTGCCATACTGTGGACTCTCCAACCCGTGTCAGTTTCAGGTACGCGACTTGCAGGTGTTGCTTGCTTCGATTAATTGGCGGGCCAAAGCATTTTTTGTCAGGTATATGGATGTTAATCCAGTTTTAAATACACGAGAATATCTTTCTGTTCAGGGAACATCTCCACATTGTGCCGTTTTCAGTATGGTAGAATAGAAATAATTCCTTGTTTACTGCGGTAAAACACCTAGAATATATCGCTCTGCAATAGGATGAGTCTAAGTTTGGTCACGAAGGCCGTAGGATCGCTCTGCAATAGGATGAGTCTAAGTTTGGTCACGAAGGCCGTAGGCCTGAGTGATCAAACGTGAAGACTCATCCTATTGTAGCTCGATCTATTCTAGGTGTTTTACCGCAGTAAACAAGGAATTATTTCTCAAGCAATCCTATGATGATATCGTCCTACACATATTTGCTAATATAGCTAACGTGAATTTGTACCCGTTTTATCAGCCAAAATGATAAGGACAGAAGTCATGTCCGATTTCAGTTAATAAGCTGTCAGTTTGCGCCTTCCCGCGAATATGCCTACACCTAACTTGCAATTACAACAAAAAATGTGCTGAAATTGGTCTTTTCACTGGCTAGTGAATTTATATGCAAGCACTGTGGAAGTTTGAACTTTGATTAGTAAAGTTCAAAGTAGAATTGAGATGCAACAGCCAAAGGATATGTGACGTTTACATAAGAAAAACTCATTTCTGTATGACAGTAATAAAGCCGATGTTTTGTTTTCAATTCAAAATCTGCAAATCAGATTTTTATTGCAGATTATATACTGAAAAGTCCGCCTCGAAAAACAATTGCGATGATCCATAATTATGGGATATATGATTGATCAAAATGTGCTCCCTGACCTATTTCCTTATTGTTGCGACAAAAATATGACACCTCGAAAAAACATTCTTGGTACTTTATTGCACGCTATTGAGAGAACAACAAGAGCCTGTCTGTTAACGAACCATCGACTTTAACTGATCAGCTACTGGGTTGTCTAATTTGACTTTCCCCTACCCTGGAGACTATCTTAGCCTGTTAATAGCTGTATTCAAACATAATGCCACTTTCTTTGAATACTAGGAAAATATAGTACATATGTATAAAATTATACCAGTATCACCAGTTCATTCAGTTCAAGAGAACCATACTCTCCTTGTTATAGCATATTTCGCTTTTCATCTTCAAAGGGTAGGGAGTGGGGCTATGAAGATCAGCTGTGTTCTAAATCTTGACCTTGCAGTTCACAGCGGCCTTCTTCCCGAGCGGCCTTTTAAAATCTAGATTTGTCTTGAAGCGGTGTTATTCTTCTTAAATTTTACCTTCATTCAGAAGCGGGTTTCTTATTCAGTTGTCTTCTTAAATTCTAATTTACCCTTCAATATACAGCGATATCTGGTATTCTCATTTTTAACGGCCTTCTAAAATCGTTTGCCCAGTTGCCAGCGGTGTTCTTATTCAGCGGTGTTCTAAAACCTTTACATGTATGATACCTGGCTATACATCTCTTGCTCTGGTCGGACTGTTCCTGTGAGCTAAGGATACAATTCAGCAGAACACTCAGTAAGTAGGCGTTGCAAACTCAAGGTACCGGTAGATATTTAATAAGACCGCTGAATAGAAAGGCCGCTGCCAAATGTATGTAATTTTAACAAGATCGCTGAATCGCAAAAACCCCTCGAGTCAAGGGGGGATTTTACAAAGCCGCTCAATAAGAACACCGCTGCCAACTGAACATTACAATTTAAGAATACAACTGAATGAGAAGCCCGCTATCAACTCAGACTAAATATTTCAGAATACCGCTCACCAACAAGACCTCTACAAACCAAAGGAAGTGTTTATAAAGCAGCTCTTTCTGAAGGCCACTCTAAACTGAATATAGATTTAAGAATAACACTGAATAAACAAAACCGCTGCAAACCAAGAATACATTTTAGGTCACTAAATAATCATTACAAGCGTCTGGTCCGTCATTCATAATTCAGTCGTCGTCCATTAAAGAATATCCGCGTCCATGATCCAAAGACCTATTCCATATTCCATATAACAGCATTAGCATCAAATTCAAAAAGACAATCATAGTATACATACACATAGACCAGTTTCCTGCAAGAGAGAAGCGGTCAACAGTTTTCAGTGATGCCGACAAGACATAATGATGTTCCAAAAATATCAAATCCGTATCGCTTAATACATATGATATACGTTGTAAAGTCGTTATCTAGAGTATGATGTATCTGTCACGCTTCGATTGTGGTGTTCATATGAGCACCATGAGGATCTTGAAGTACATGCGTTCATACAGCCCCTAGTCCCCGGATAAGCGGAATTAGACACAAGTTACGAAACCTAACGCCATAGATCTTGCACGCTACGCCCGTATTTTGCTATCACCATTCGATATGTATCGCCAAATTTGAGAAACTTTGAGTGGAGACGTTTAGTGCTATAGCCCTGTTTTATAAGTTTCGGCAACAATGTTTTATGACGTTGATTAAATTCGTCACGTTTATCACGGGATCTAGCAAATGCTACTACGGGAGATATGTACACGCCATGTGCAGGTCCCACTGGAATATTACTGTCCAGAAAGGGATAGTTTACGATGTCGAAATTGTAATCATCTCTTTTGTCATAAAGTCGACGAAAGAGAAGGCCCGCTTCATTTTTGTAGAGATATAGGTCTATATGACGTGCCGGTAGGGCTATCTGTAGTTTCGTTCAAATCCAGTGAAGGTGGATATATATCCTTCACTGCGTCATTTATATAGCGATTATCCACAGCGAGAAGATCGTATATATAGCGTTTGGTGAATGAGAAGGAGCGGGCTTTGAATTGATTGGTTTTTGAAAACGCCTGCATTTAGTCATATTCATAAGAGAACAGATATAGGTCAGCCAACAGGGGTGCACAATTAGTGCCCTTTGGAATACCTATATGCTGTTGATATATTGTGTTGCCAAATTTCACATACATGTTTTAATGAGAAAATCAGGCAACACTATAAAGAAAGAAACATCCCATGAATTATATCCCTTGTATGTAGTAGAGCTAAAGAATGCTTTATAGCTTCTGACATTAATCAATCTACGATCAGTTTTCTTGAACAGAGATACTATTAATGAACTTTGACGGTCAATAAGGTCCTTATGAGGGATTGTAGTATAGAGAGTCGAGAAATCCCATGTGGACACATGTCCGTGCTGTATGTGACCTTATGAGTTCTTTGAAATAGTGGCGCAATACCTTTCCCAAAATGTTTTTACCTCTTGAAGGGCCCTCATCAACAAGGTTGAAAGAAGCTTGGTGGTGCAGCTTCTAGAACCAGCTATGAATCTAGCTTTGTATGGTCATTGATGTATTTTGAGAGTCCAGTATACTTTTGGTATGTAGTTACGATTGGTTACAAGACAAATACCTCTTCCCTTGAGAAACGTTATGTGATTGTTAAATAAATCTTCCAGGTTAAATGCAGTTTGGGAGCAAGTAGACGTATTTGATGATGACATGTTTACACTCAATTCCTTAACCAACACCTGGTAATAGTAATATTTACATATGAATATTATATTATTTGGAGCTTTGTCTGCTGGGACTATGGCGAATTTACTCTGGAAATTTGCTAGAACTTCTTCTCAATTGAGGTTTCTCAGTGCTTGTTTTGCTTGGGGAAGGGTACTTCTGTCCATATGATGGATTGTTTCAACGACCTTGCTCTTGCTGAGGTCCAGCCAATCAGCGAGTAATGTAGGTTCAACTTTTTCTCGCTTAGACCAATCAATAACGTACTGTTCCAATGCAGACAGGACTATCTTCTGGTCGGCCTTCAGATTTATTCTTCTCGGCTCTCTATATTTAGGTCCCTTCATCAGGAGTGTTCTTAGGTCCTTATCACTCAATATATCAAGGTTACCAGTCACAATATGTTTGCATGGTGTATAGATAAAGTTCGATGATTCACAATCATAACTATAGCCTATCGACGTGTATAAGTTCCAGTCAGTCTCCTGGACAGCATCAGAATAATTGAATATTTTGGTGGCTATAGATTCAGTATACTTATATGAAAGGCAAGGTGGTTCTGTGAACTTAAAATAGCGTTGCGTTGCGTACCTCTGCATCATTCAGGAGTCGAGGTAAATTAATAAGGTCCAGCCCTTTATTTAAGTAGTTGAGTTTCAAGAAAAGCCGGTCTTGGGATGTTTCGATTATGTTCACGGGACGATACAACCGAAAATATGCTGTAACTTGACATACTTTAGTGATTGTGGGTGGTATTATATTTCCCAAAGACGCAGATCGTTGTATATCTCTGGCTATAAGATTTAAAGCTCTCAGAGGCAAAGCATACAGAATTGTACGTAAGCTATATATACTATTGGGTGTGTTAGTTAAATCCACTAAGTAATTTAAAGTGATTTGATCGTGAATCATCGAACTATTAAACTTTCTCCAACCATGGCTGCGATGTCTCCGTTGATGAGGTTTAAATAACTGGGTCACATTGGATATATTTGAACGGCGGTTTGTAAGATTGCCGACCCCACTGACATTATCATATAAACCAAACGGAAACACTGACCCAAGTTCTAGCATCCAGAATAATTCCCGCTCTCGGATTTTTCTCTCAAATCCAAAGACGGAACCCTTGGTAGATGGATAGGCGACGTCTATGATCTGACTACTAAAGTTATCCCAGTCATGGTCGGGTCCAAAAAAATGCTTACCTATAAGCAATTGGTTTTTCCTAACGGATTTTCAGTGACCATTCACCCTAAGATGAAGTCTTTGGGTGGTCTTGCCAACATACTGTTGATCGCACTTCTTACAGGAAACTAAAAAAATACAGTTTGTAGTAGAAGAACTAAGATCAACATACGAGTTTACAGGATATGAATTACCAGCTAACGCGGAACTAAAGGAAGCTGAAGTATTAAAGAGTGGACACGTGAGATATCCACGGTGTCCAGACTTAGAAATCTTAAAATTATTACATGTAGAATTCGGTGCTAAACAATCATCAAGCGCAATGTTACAAGGTTTGATGTCGTGACCTTGCTTTGCTGTCAGAAATATATCTGCCATTTGGATTGAAAAAGGTCTTAGTGCATTTCGAACTATAGAGAGTCGGCTGAGGAACCGGCACTAAGGTTCCTCGGATCTATCTTCCCATGATTTCCTTCTGTTGTAGCCATGGTGAATTTAGGATGTACAAGGGCCCGGCCTCGGGGACAACTTGTCCACCAGCAGAATCCAGGAATACACGGGTTTAAATTACAAGCGTCTGGTCCGCCATTCATAAAGGTCACATAACGTACAGACATGTATCCACATGGGATTTCTCGACTCTGTATACTACAATCCCTCATCAGGACCTTATTGTCAGTCTTAGTTCATTAACTGTATCGGTGTTCAAGAAAACTGATCGCCGATATATTAATGTCAGAAGCTATAAAGCATTCTTTAGCTCTGTAACACACAAGGGATATCATTCAAGACATGTTTTTTGTTAATAGATTTGCTCGAATTTCTCATTAATAATATCTATATGAAATTTGGCAATACAATTTATCAACAGCATATGGATATTCCAATGGGTACTAATTGTGCACCCCTTTTGGCTGACCTATATCTGTTTTCTTATGAATACGACTATATGCAGACGCTTTCAAAAAGATGATTTCAAAGCCCGTTCGTTCTCATTCACCAAACGCTATATAGACGATTTTCTTGCTGTGGATTTGAAGGAAACTACAGATGACCCTAGCGAGACATCTTATTTAGACCTATAAGCTCTATAAAAATGAAGCTGGCCTTCTCTCTCGTCGAATTTACGACGAAAGAGATGATTACAATTTCGACATCGTAAACTATCCCTAACTGGAGAGTAATACACCAGAGAGACCTGCATATGGCGTATACATATCTCGCCTAGTAGCATTTGCTAGATCCTGTGTTAAATGTGACGATTTTAATCAACGTCACAAAACATTAATGCAGAAACCTTTAAACCAGGGCTATATCATCAAGCGCTTCCACTCGAAGTTTCTCAAATTTGGCGATACATATCGCATGCTGATAGCAAAATACGAGCGTAGTGTTAAAGATCTATGGCGGTATCCTTCGTAATTTGTGTCTAATTCCGCATAACCCGGGGCTAGGGGCCGTATGAACCTATGTCTTTCAAGATCCTCATATTGTCCATATGAACAGCCACAATCAACGCGTGACTGACATACATCATAATCTAGATAAGATTCAGCGATACGGATTTGATATTTTTGGAACATCATGATGTCTTGCTGGCATCATTGAAAAGTTGACAGCTTCTGCCTTGGGGGAAATTAGCCTAGTTTTATGTATACTATGATTTAATCCTTTTAATCTGATGCTATTGTTATTATATGAATTAGGTCTTTGGATTATGGACGCGGAAATTATTTAATGGACGACGGCTGAATATTGAATGACGGACAGACGACGTTTTCAACCGCGCCAGTAGCATGCCAGCCATACTCTGGAATGTAGCGAGTAGGCTCTTCATGACTTCGTCTGCCGGCGACACCTCTGGTAACGCCGGCTGTGAGACAAGTTGCACAGGCTGTACGAGTTGTGCTGACTGTTAGTCTGGGAGCCAGGACCCGGTTTTAGTGAAATTGTTCACCCCATCGGCAAGATAATTTCCATCTGTACCATGACTTTCTATGGCTATTGGGGGTATCACCCAGGGTGGATGTAGAGTTCCAAAATGGTGCAGTTTTTTTCTATGGCGAAAGATATGTCCAACTGCAGACATTCATTTTACTTTGCCGAAAAGGCGGGTAGGTGTATTTTAATCGCCGTAGCATATTTGTTATTGGTCGAATCGGCCTAAGCTGTATCATATATTACTCAGTAATAATAGCAGAGTTATATATTATGAAGATTTGTTCCTGTATCCCAACTGTATGGCGTCACATGGGGACCATATCCAAAGGTCAACTGAAAAAATTGTTCCCGTTTGAAAATGGGGTAGGGATATTTGTATTGTTATGTCTCTGTTATTAATGAAGCAATCTATTTAAATGTGATAAAATATTGCTCTGTGGTAACTCGCGAAGTTTTTTAATACCTCAGATCGGGGTTGTATTCCCTCCCTGCATATGCGCGCCATAGCCTTACTTCCACTCCGCAACCATCCATTCGGATGGTATCCCACGAATGCTTCACTACGACACCTCACACGACCCAATCGGACCAATATTGGTCCACTACTACCCCAAAACGTCCACCTCAGGCCTGCCTATTCACTACGCATGCGCACAATAACTTTTCAGCGAAAGTCAACACATGGCCTCGAGACCCCTCCCATCGTGTTCTACATCGCGAGACAAAGAAAACAAGGTGCCACACCCCATACCGCAAATGTCCATGAGAGGGTTGTCTAAGGTGTCAGGGCATTGTCCACTGCGCCGGAATGCACCTAACATATCCACCCCAGACCTGCCTGAACTTTTCAGCAAAAGTCAACCAATGACCACGAGACCCCTGCCATCATGTTCTACAGCGCGAGACAGAAAAAAACAAGGTGCCACACCCCATACCGCAAATGTCCATGAGTGGGCTGCCCAAGGTGCCAGGTCATTGTCCGCTGCGCCGAAATGGACCAAACATGTCCACCCCAGACCTGCCTGAACTTTTCAGCGAAATTCAACCAAAGGCTTCTACAGCTCGAGAGAGGAAAAAACAAGATGCCATACCCCATATCGCCCATATGTCCATGAGTTGCTCTTTGGATTTAACATTGGAAGTCACTGGGGTCTTATGTAGGGGCAGATAACTCTTGCTGGGTCGTCACGTGATCGGAAGTGACATTTGGCCCGGATGTGACCTTTGACCAGAATGTCAACAGAAGTCACGTGACCGGAAGTAAAGTCATCCGTGACGTTATCAGCCTCACTTTCATCCTCAATTTTTGTAAGGGTGCCATGTACTATAATGTCCTAGAGGCTTGCTGTGTTTAGCCCTACGTTTGGTTTCTCGCTCTGATACTGCTCTAAACACAGAAACTATTCATATATCACATATTAAAATAATTCTATCTATCTCAGGAACATTTTCATGCCAAAACATAGAACGTTCGGAAATAAAACTGTGTAACTGACCTGTCATTTCCACAACAACAACAACATCCAAATGTGATCTGATTTTCGACAACTACATCAACTTCTCCTGACGGCTGAACTATCCACTACACAAATGAGATGTTTATATTTACTACGACTTCGTCAAGTGTCTCCACCAGCTTTCAAAAAATTCAAATCTTGGTACCATCGCCAGCTACTTTTCTGTATTTTTTTATTTCTATCTCAACTGCAAAAATGGCGCCGAAATAACAGCCTCGTTCCCATATGCATGACCTCATCAACTATTCTCCACTAAACTTAATAATTCTAAATTCATTAATTCGAATTTTCTGTCAACCTTTAGGCTTGTATCAATACAACATAAAAAAAATGGCATTTTCAATTTTACATGTATGTTCTGTGGGGAATTCCACTCTGTTACCCCTACATCATTGGGAAACTCCCTCGTTTAGTACGAAACAGTGCTATGCCCCCTTATAATTGGTCCTTTCCCTACTACGGTCACCACCTGGAAACTACTGCAAACTACTACGAGATTTCACCTTTATATACTACTCAGCCAGGCTGCCTATCCTTTGTCCCTGATTGTGAGATGATCATTTACATATAAATCATTCATTTTACCCAATACTGACCAGGTGTAATCTTTGTAAACTGAACAACATGAACACAAGGGTTGACCAGCCTAGATAAATCATGGAGATTTTTCTGTCAGACTGGAAATGGTGTTGAGAATTATATATTCAAAAGAACTGTATCAGCTAAAATTACGTTCATGATACAATGACTTTATGCATAAAACTGAATAGACATTCATCACCTATATTATAATCCTTCTGAGGAAAACAGGAAGAATTTATGATTTGTGCTCAGCTAAATGATTAGGGGACATTTCCCCATTTTCAAGCAGTTAACATGCAGCCACAATAGTTGGTGTTGTTTGGTTTGTCCTTAGGAAAAAGTGCCGAGTTAAATACCTACTCCCAATACCAAATACTGTGGGTGTTAAATAGTAAAAGTTTTACAGGTTCATTTCTAACCAGCCTTGTTTGAGGCAGTGTAGTTAATCATACACTCCTCACAGATGTATGAAAGTCACCAAGGTGTGTGCACTCAGAAAGCAGTCGGTAGGTTCCACGTCATCCCGTCCACTGTGGCTGAATGATGAAACATGCTAAAAATAGAACAGCGACAAATCCCAGTGGAAGGTGTTACGGTTCACGAGACGTCGTCAGCTTGTTTTTGTGTTCCTAATTCTAAGTTTTGACTTGTTTTACCGGCGAAGTACACAAATAACATGTATTTGTGTCTGTCTAATATCTAAAACAGACATGTTATGTTGCAAAAATAGTCTTGTTTTGAGTATTTAGCAACGGTGGTGTTTGGACTTCCGCCGTCAACTTGCACAACAAAAAGGTGGCTCGGATGCAACAACAACAACATGTCGTATGCATGGTGAAATTCTGCTGTTTTACACCCACACTGCAAACTACTACCGGAACTTAGTATTTTAAGTGTCAAATGCCTTTATACAAACTAGATCGGCACAAATCAGGGAAGTGACCTCATTTCGGCCACGTCGTCGAGTTGCAGTGTTGGATTTTGAGTCGTGGCTTTTTTTTCAACACAACTCTCACGGTTGTATCATGGCAGGGAATGCAATCCAAACTACGCAGGTTTTAGACCTGCTTTTTGACCAATCTGACGGCATTCTGCGAGATGAAACCCCTACAGTACAGACCATCAATGTGGTAGGTTGAGAAGCCCTGTTGTTGTTGTTCTTATCTTGCTTTGACCGGTATCCAATGAACACATTGTGTATTTCCTCTTTGTTTCGTTTGAGGTTCGTCTGTATAGCTAGGGACAACAGTGTCCTGCTGTTGTAAAAGATATTTTAATTACTACGGTATGGTATGGTACATTTGCTCAAACTGAAGTGAAGCATAGTATATTTTCGTGAAACCCCATTGTTGCTGTTGAAAAATCTGTACATCCACTCACCCCTTGAAAAGGCAAATTGAAGTGTGGTATCATCAAATCGGCCCCCAGAACCGCTCTGCATGTCAACCCAGTCTGTCAGGCGAGTCATCACGGTGACCGCTAACTCCAAAACCTGCAGAGTGATCTGGATCTGGACCTGTCCTCACAGCTAGTACAGGTCCACCCATGCACTAACCGACCAGTAAACAGTTTGTTCCATCTTGACCATCAATTTCAATATTCGTCTGTAACGTCCATAAAGGTACAATTTGGTCTCTTCTATTGCCAAGACATGCCAACTTGAATCCTGGTATAGATGTTCAAATTTTAAATCAAGTTCACGCAATCAACATGCTTTGTGGTAGATCTTAGTCGCGTAAATCAAACCACTGGCATGCCGTTTTCAAAAGTCTGCACTTCTCATAAATAGAGGGAACCAAGCCTGTAAGGTGCATCTCAAAGTAAAATTTCCGTACTGTCGGGGCTGATGTCCAGGCCAGGTGATGGCCGGAGACCCAACCGTTCCCGTATATATAGGCCTATATATCTTACCCATCTGGGCAAAATTGTTATTTCAGATGGACCTTGACCTGCTGTCTGCAGATATGCTGGGACAGTTTGAAACAGAACCAATACAGATGGAGAATATGCTTAACAGACAGACCTCATCACCACAGAGTTTCACAGACCGGGAGAGTATTTCGGAGAAGTCCCCTAGCCACAGCGACAGTGGTGTGTCCCTCGACTGTCCAACAGATTCTCCATCGACCCTTAGTGAGGAACAGTATGGTCTCAATGGTAGCCCACAGGAAGCTGTGTCGCTCTTCTCACCCCAGGACCTCTCAGATGAAAGCCCTCTTGACATGGATTATTTCAACTTTGACAGCGTTAATTTCGACACATCAGACACATCTGCCCTGCTAGCTGATAGTGACATACTAGGTCAGCTTGACACGACTGGCGTGTCCATTGACCTGGGTAAGAGAACAATCTTCAAGATCAACGTGTTCTGGTTGTATTCAGTAAGCGAGAGAGAGAGAGAATTAAGGTTTAACGTCGCATTCAGCAGTAAGCTCATATTTTGAATGCAGTATACAGGGTTAATATAAAGTTATTTCTTCCTTCTTTCTCTCCGGAAAATAAAGAAAATCTCAGCAGATCTCTGCATTCTCTCAGATCTCGGCCTGTTCAATATAATCTCCATATCATTCTTGATGAGAGATGTATAGACTTATAAACAGGACCCTATAAGCAAGACCTCAATACTCATATTACATTATGTCATCTTTTGGTCTTGCATCCTGTTTCCTCAAGTAATTTATTCCATCCCCTTACCTATAAACCTGTGCCTCAGTCTTGGTTTCTTGCTGGCAAGAAATGATTCATTACATGTATCTCCAAAACACTTTCTCGCATATCCTGAATTTCTACATGTATATCTCCAACTCTGGGATCGGTTTTATTTTCCCCCAACACATGGACACCTTTTGTGCTTAAATATCACACATCACATGTTCTCATAATTGGAAACAAAAATATACTCTCTTGTATATTACATGGGTATAATGTCGTGAAAACAGGAACCCCAGTGTCTAGGCAATGGGCATGACATGAACAGATGAAGATATTCAGAAGACAGGCCTATGTATGAATTGAGTAGCACAGCTACAGCCCTGGAACTGGCATCCTCGCTAAAACTAGGGCTATCTCTAACTGACAGATACATAATGTATGTCATTTTCGCATTGCAATTGATGAATTTCATCAATGTCCCATCTTTCCTTTACAGACTTGCCAACAGAGTTGCTGGAGACGCCTGATTTGACCTTTGACCCTACATTGTCCACTGTGATTACATCCACCGCACCCACAACAAAAACCACAACTATCAGGGTATTGAGGCTCGGAAATGGTCAGGTGACGACCCTGCCATTCACAGTGAAGGATCTTAACACGACAGCATGTCAATCAAAGGTAAGACGGGTACAGGACAAAATGGCAACATACAAAGTGGAATGGACAAAATGACAACAGACAAAAATGGCATAATTTTTCATCATGTGCACCACCCATGAGCATTTTTACTAATTAATAATACGAGTGCTCATTCACCCCCATGGCTCATTTACCCCCATGGGTTCATTCACCCCCATGGGTTAGCTTATAGGGATATGGAGATCGCGTGCCCTTTCTATACTACTCATCGAGCACTACTCATCGCGCATGCGCAGTCGACCCATTCTACTGTAGGGTGCAAGCCTGGCCCATGGAATCTCATATAGCGAAAACCCCACGTCTCTCACCCCACCCTATCTCGCGCCACACCTATAGGGATAGGGAGATCGCTTGCCCTTTCTATACTACTCATCGCGCATGCGCAGTTGACCCATTCTACTGTAGGGTGTAAGCCTGGCCCATGGAATTTCAGGTAGCGAAAACCCCAGGTCTCTCGCCCCAACCTATCCCGCGCCACACCTATGCGACCCGCTGTGCAGTGAGTAAAGCGGAGGAGTCGGAGTCGGACACGCCACGGATTATACTAGGGAGATTAAACATTTTATGTATTTAATCTTCAGGTCAAATTTTGATAAAAAACCTAAAACTCTAACATTTACTTCAATTTATCAGAATACATGAACACTAGTCTTGCAAACGTGCCATCGCCTTCCAGGACATCATGGGCATGAAAACTTATCTTGACTTCCCTATGTTTATATAAATCACGCCTGATGGCTGAATATCTTTGTTATAATAATGAGAAGATAGTATGTCTACTACAATTTTTACCTGATGCATATAGCGTGTGCATTCCCGCTCCCCCCAAGGATAACCTATTAAACTCCATAGAAGGCAAAAAGATAGTTTGAAAAACTATATTGTCATCTTGTCCAGTAGACAGGTACAGAACAAAAGGTGGACATAACACAACACGAAGGAATGCTTAAATGTTTTATCTGAAGTTTCCTTTTGTACATAAAGCAGCCCTGTACAAGACAGTTTACTAATGTTAGCACATCGATTCATGGCGACAAACCAGGAATATTGCTGTGCATACATAATGATGGATTTATTAACCAACACTATGTTAGCTTGCTGCTGAACCCACACCAATTGGAGCGCTTGCTTTTATTGTTGTATTTTTGGTGCCAAACTCGGAGATCATGGGTTCAATCTCGCATGGGACTGGCCCATCCAGCACAAATATTTTTGCTTTACCAAGAAAGCGTCCTCCTGAAAATGATTGGATATAAATGCTACCTACTTTCTAAATGGCAGTTATTATAATATAATATCGGCTTTTAGGAGCTGGGCCATTATTCAGTCTTATCAGAGGGCGAGTAAATGTACATAATCTAGACTCGGATCTCAGAACTTTCTCTTTTTGTGGAAGCTGAGGTGACCGAGTGATTTCGAGCACTTGCATTTACTGTTCACAGTTGAGTGCCAAACTCTGAGGGCACAGGTTTGAGTCTCACACAGAACTGACCCATCCATCACAAATACTTGTCTTACCAAGAGAGTGTCATCTTGAAAATAATTGGATATAGCCGCCATGTGCCTTGAGTATGTTGGACTGGTTACCTCTATGTATGGCCATACAATAGACAGGTCATGGCCTAGACCTAGTAGTTCTCTCCCCGCTAAAGGAGGAAAGCCCTAGCGTTATATCATTTAGGAGGATACGTTTGACCAGAAAATGTAGCACACAATACAGCACGGCAGACGAATCGACCAACCTAATGTCGTCACACATACCTTAAATACTTGGGAAGGATCACGGTATGCTTACACCCATGATCATCTCAAGGTACTCCTTTCGGGGGTCTTTTCTCTTGGACCTGTCCCGTTAAATTTCTCCTCGACTCAATTTCAACTTTCGAAAGTTGGTCGCACGCACATGCGTCAAATAGTGACATCATCACAGTCACAGTATTTAGCCAAACAGGTCTGTACAAGTGCAAACGATCGGTACCCCCGAAAGGAGTACCTTGAGGGAGATGATCGTGGCTGTAAGCATACCGTGATCCTTCCCAAGTATTATGGCCGCATTCTCTGCATTGCAGAATGTATCGGGTCCGAATAAACACCCCCAGACCTGGAGAATGAACGATCATGGCCCATTGAAAGGTGACCCGAGTTGTGATAACCAATCAGACTGCTGGTATTATCAGCCAATAGAATTTGAATTCAAAAGTCCGTACATTCCGTATCGACAGCGAAAGCGAATGCAGGCCGTAACATGTCCATTGTACAGATATTCAAGGGAGACAACCAGTCTTTGAGTATATCAACACAATCTAGCAATCACTCGGACAATACAATAATGTAATGGTGAATAACTTTATGGAGAATATTAGTACTTTTATGAAAAATTTTGTACATAATTACCAAGCTGGTCTTACAGATGATCCGTGTTACTGATTAAATCATTCGGTACCAATGACGCCAAAAGGCGACAAAATAATTCCCTGTCTCAACCTCGTTGACTTTTGGCGTAATTTCTTAGAGCCTCCCCAACCCCAATGACGCCAAAAGGCGACATCGCTGCTTCACCGTCAAATAAAACCCCACTCCGTCTGCAATGTAGCATTTTACGCGAGCACCTCGAGTGAAACTTGCCCAAATGTATATATTTTCGAAAAGCCTAAACCTTCAGCATTCGGATTATCAAAGAATGTTTCAATTTTGACAAACAAGTAAAACAAGATCGCGAGTGAAACGAACAAATAATGGGGGAAATGTGGAACTACAAAATTTTCACAATTTTACCGTGTCAGTAAATGTTGCTGCAGAATGTAAATTCACTCAGTAATCCCTTTCAAATCTCTCTATTGCTGAAGTATAATGTGTTCAAGAGACCATCTAATCGTTCCATCAAGATGAAATCCATCAGATCCACTCCGTAAACTTTATTTCCACATTTTCCCAACACATGTGTCGGTAAATATTGACCATTTTCATCTCGCGCCATGCTTGAAACGAACTGTAATGTCGAATTGATCAATCGCGTGCCTTCGTTTTAGTCACGTGCCTAACAACAACCAACCGAAGCGCTGAAGTGTCAACGTGGTTCATTGGCACAAATATCAGATTCGTCAGATGAATTATATTTATATCCAATCGTAGCTTTCGTAATATTAGCCATCCATTGTAACTATGACGAGATTGGGAAAGCCCAGGGAATCATCTTTCCAACGTGACCTACATCATGAAAAACAACCGCTGGAAAGCGGAGATACACGCCTTCAAATATGACCAAAAAAACCCTCAAACTCTTCGCAATTTAGCGAAGTCTCTCATCTGGAAGCTGCGTTTATTCTGACAAATGTCCACGAATAAATGAGTATTCATCGGTTATTTCTGGGCATTGAAATCAAAGAAATATCTGCTCACAATCTTCGGAAATTACGTAGGTTTGTGCTTTTGTGTTGGTTTTTTTTACGAGGTTGTTGTTGTTCATCAAAACATCCGACGATTGCCATTGGCAGTATCATTTTGCAAATTACGAACATGTCGGTGGGTTTACTGATTTTTATTTGGAATAAAACTGCATTTCATGAGGAAAATAATACACACACATAGTTTTTGTTGAAATATATTATTTAAAAAGGACATAAAGCAATAAGTTTCAGAATGTCTGGGATCTGAAATGCAGACAAAAACACATGAACGCATTCTGTTTTGGAGATAATTATTCAACTTTACGGACTGCCCTGAGCTGGAAGCAGTGGGGTTCAGGCCAAGAAAACTATCTGGGGCTGACAGTTAGGATAAGCTGCAGTACTGAATGAGTTAACTGATGGTATTTCTGATTAATAGCATCCTGAGTTGAAGCTGTCCGAGGAAGAGAAGGTCCTCCTGGCACAGGAAGGTGTCATCTTACCCACTAACATGCCCCTCACTAAGGAGGAGGAGAGGGTCCTCAAAGGGGTCCGCCGGAAAATCAGAAATAAGGTAAGAGATACATCGACTGTCTTATCATGCTTATGCAATATTAAAATTCACTTTGAACTCCATCCATTGACTTTTAGGTTGATCTCCATATAAAAATCAGATTCCACCGAAAATATGGTGTTTTCTTCATGCTTCTCCATGGTTGCCTCTGGCCCTTTTCCATGTTATCATTGATTGCAAAATCTACTTGCCCTTTGGGCAGCCAGTACTAGAAATTGGGTTGCCTGACAATTTTTAGATTCCTGCCTGTATTATGTAATGGTGATTTCTGTCCGTGTCTGGTTAATATCTGTATCAACCACAGTTGTATTTATTCGGGGAAATGCTCTGTCCGTTTTTCACATGAGCTTTCATTTTTTCCCTGTATAGGTGTCTGCCAAAGAAAGTAGGAAGAGAAAGATGGAATATGTGGATGGTTTAGAAAAACGGGTCAAATACAGCACACATGAAAACCATGAACTGAAGAAGAAAGTGAACACATTGGAAAAACAGAACTGGTAAGTTTTCATGTTTAATATTAGACTGTCATCTGATGCAGAAGTTCTTGTTGTAGGACTTCTTGTTACCTTGCTGTAGAAGTTTTCAAACCCCTTTCCGACAGCTTGTCATAAGACTAACCTGGGGTAATGGTAATTACCAAATCGCAGGCTTACAAATGTATATCGTAAATTGTATGGAACTTGGTACCTGATAGTCACTATGAAACTGAAATATTGCTGATTGTTTAATTTCTACTCAACTCCTAACAAATTGAAGGATTGAATTGAACCAGTTGAATGATTTTAATGCCAGAAGTAGCACTTTCAGTATGTATGTAATTGTTCTGCTACAACAGTACCTGGTGTGAAATTGGACTTGTGCAATCTGATTAAAAACAAGATCCAGAAACCGATGGATTCTCTAGTGGATCCGACTTTCTTCCTATCGCAAAGCCGTTCGGTGACCACCTCTTTATAGCTACATCACATTTGTCTGATCAACCACAATGAATACATGCCCTGCCGGTCGTCTAAAAATAGCAAAAACCGCCATGTTTCCTTCCCATAGTGGAATGCGAACCACGAGTAAACTTTCGCCTCACGCATGCTGTAAGTATAGGCATGGACTGACAATTGATGAAAAAAGTTATTTCAAAGGATTTGTTACATGATTTCTTCAGACTTCTTTTACTCTAGAACAGTTCAGTGACATTTCAGGTCCGTGTCAGCTTCTGATGCGGTCTATAAACAAACTTATGACAGTGATTTTCCTGAGGCCCATGTTGAAGGCATTGCTTTATCTGAATCGTGCTCCTGAAAAAGGGGCAATAACTCTTCTTTTTTGCCACTTTCAAACGACCGGCAAGTCGTGCATTAACTGGGATATATAACCTAATCCTGTTACAACTGTCCAATTTCAAATAAACACAAATGGAACTGCCTTCCTACAGGAAAATATATGACCGATACATAACCATTTTTTATCTATAATTGAAATTTTCTTTGTATTAACCCAAATCTACACAACCTACGTAGCATGGGAAACTAAGATGGTTTTGACGTCAAACGAGGGTGATATAAACACCACCATGTGGGGACATTTAGCACTGTGAATTGGTTGTCAACTTCACCCGATTCATGAAATATGAATTCATGTCATTGGCACTTTCTGTCCTACTATTTACAAGAGTCATACATTTCCGGGATTTTGTGCAGGTCAGATCCAGTAAGAGAATCAGTTTCTGGATTTGTTTTTATTCAGATTTGGACTCTTGGTAACTAGCTAACCATAACCCAGTAAATACATAGGCAAAGAATTACTCCACAGTTGGAAAAACTGGTATGTAACTTTAGAGCATTTCACATTTGTATTCCTCTTAAATGTGTTTTCTCTTTATTTTGACAGCACTCTCGTGTTACAGTTGAAGAAGTTACAGGCTCTGGTTATGTCGAACACAAACAAGCCGGCACAGTCTAAAACATGTTTTATGGTATGCTTCACTTTCACCAATTGCTGGTCCTTCAATATGCTCATTATTTCAAACATGATGTTTTGTCACCCATTTGCCTTCTTTGAACAGTAAAAATCAGAGCATCAAACAACTGTTCTCGTTGCCTACTGTCCGTACGGTATCATATCGACACCGTAATATGGTCACTGAGCAATAAATCCAGAGAACCCTTGCATTTTTGCTAACTATCATGCAATTATTTGTCGACATTTACATGCCGAAATATTGGGATGTGAGAAATGAATCATCATACTCGGGGTCATTCATCTGATTTTTATCACACTCATTTTATTTTCAAAACGCGGTAAAGATCACATCATATGGGTTTTTGTCAAACTCGTGTGATAAAAAGCAAATAACTGACCACTAGTATATTTATCTATAAATATGTGCTTTTGTGAAATTAGTATCTTCTCCGTATTGCAGGTTCTGGCACTGTCATTCGTATTCATAATGTTACCCAGTGCATTCAACCCATTTGGAGGCAGTGGCTCTGAGCAAGGGGCACACCTTGGACATGTGCCTATGCCAGGTGAGAGCTAATATAGAAAACAAAAAACAATACAAACAAAAAACCAGGCCATTCCACATGCTATTAGGGTCTATTACATGTAATTCAAAAAGAAATGGATTCTAGGTTTATAAATAACAAGCTGAGTAGCTAGCAGATCCTCCGCCAAGTAGCCTGTTTGAGAGCATGCAGCATATACGCTTCCATTATCTCCTTAAATATAACTTGGAAAGTGGATATGTGTATGTGGAAAGAGACATTTATCTGGAATTGTTGAGACCATTTGAGGAGGTTTGGGAAGCAGTAATGGGTACTGTAACACTGGAATGTAAGTCTGTAGTTGTATATGGATTTGTGGATGGTGAGGTTTATAAATCGATGGGTGGAATAGATCAAGATATCGCGTTCACAACACAGACGGGTACAATATGGGTGAGTGAAAAGTGAGATGGTCAATGGCAGCCATCTTGGATTACATACTACCTCAATGAAAATCAATACCAATGGCTGTCTAACTGATGTGAAACACCCTCTCAAGTTTGAAGTCGATTGGTCAAATTGTTCTCGAGATATCACGTTCACAAGATCCGAAATGGATGGAATCCAATATGGTCAATGGCAGCCATCTTGGATTAGGTACCTCAGTGAAAATCAATACCAATGGCCGTCTGACTGATGTGAAGAACCTTCCCAAGCTTGAAGTTGATGGATGGAATTGTTCTCGAGATATCGCGTTCACAAGATCTGGGACGGATGGAATCCAATATGGTCAATGGCAGCCATCTTGGATTACGTACCTCAGTGAAAATCAATACCAATGGCCGTCTGACTGATGTGAAGAACCTTCGCAAGCTTGAAGTTGATTGGTGGAATTGTTCTGGAGATATCGCGTTCACAAGATGTGGGGCGAACAGAATCCAATATGGTCGATGGCGGCCATCTTGGATTACGTACCTCAGTGAAAATCAATACCAATGGCCGTCCAACTGATGTGAAGCACCTTCTCAAGTTTGAAGTCGATTGGTCGAATTGTTCTCGATCAAATTTTTCTCGAGATATCACGTTCACAAGATCCGAGATGGATGGAATCCAATATGGTCAATGGCAGCCATCTTGGATTACGTACCTCAGTGAAAATCAATACCAATGACCGTCTGACTGATGTGAAGAACCTTCCCAAGCTTGAAGTTGATGGATGGAATTGTTCTCGAGATATCGCGTTCACAAGATCTGGGACGGATGGAATCCAATATGGTCAATGGCAGCCATCTTGGATTACGTACCTCAGTGAAACTCAATACCAATGGCCGTCTGACTGATGTGAAGAACCTTCCCAAGCTTGAAGTTGATTGGTGGAATTGTTCGAGATATCGCGTTCACAAGATGTGGGACGAACAGAATCCAATATGGTCGATGGCGGCCATCTTGGATTACGTACCTCAGTGAAAATCAATACCAATGGCCGTCTAACTGATGTGAAGCACCTTCTCAAGTTTGAAGTCGATTGGTCGAATTGTTCTCAAGATATCGCGTTCACAAGATGTGGGAAGGACGGACGGAAGGACGGACGGCTAGCATTTCCAAGTCCTCCCACCACTTCGTGGCGGAGGACAATAATGGTGATTCAGAGAGGCCTAGGCTATACCGATAAAACGGGATTATTAAAGTCATACGCTACAACAACTTGGAACTCAGTTGTTAAATCCATCCCCTATTTACCTCATTGAAACAATATTGAAATGTGTTGATCTCCATTTTGCAGGGAAGTCCAGAAGTCTACTCCACAATTCCGACAAACTCTCTAATCCTGATGATCCTTACGGTGTTTCAAGATGGCCGCTACCTCCATGGGATGAACCTGCTCAGACTCCCGTTATACAAGCCACGACATTGACAGAAGATGATGTTAGAGACATGGAAAACCCAGCAACAGATCATGATGAAATAATGTCTCTTGGAAGAAGGGGCGTGTCACCCAAGATATCTTTTATGGAAAATCGTACAGTAGATGGGTTGACCAGACAAGTGATAGAAACAGCAGAGAGATCAAACATTAGGCAGGACAGGGCAAAAACTGACCTGTAATTTGACCGGTCATTTTAACTCTGTGTGAGGACACTCAGCTGTAGGAGTGACTCATTGACTTCTGTGATACATCAAAACGAAGCAGCAGTAAATTTGAAGACTTGATCTCTAAATGTTTTTGTTAAAAAGGCTAAAAAAAGTGCTGTTGCCTAGAATATTTTATTGCTGCAGAATCAGACATTTATTTAGCCTACCAGTAAAAAGTGCTGGACATTTTGATTGGAAATACCAGTACAGTAAAACTGGCCATGTTAAACAGTCCTCCCGACGATGACAAATGTTTGTCAAATATCGCGACTGAGCAACTTGGCATAACATCTTGAGCAGATCAACAAGAATATTCTGTCATGATATTGGAGTATAGATGTATTTGTGGTGCTTTAGGGGGACACCAATGAAAACTGTGCCATGAAATTGAAGGAACTGTGGGACATAACCGAGAAGTCTCTCCTTTATGAAACTTAGTGTATATTCTGAAATGGGTCCCAGATTCACAGAGAACCGCCTGAATTCCTCAAATTCTCCAGGTACATGTATACCTCAACTGTTAAATCGAAATCATTATACTTCTTTGCTTGATTAAGCCTCTAACACACCCCAAATTGTGTGTATTGAAACCAAGAAATTTATGTCTTGAGGACACCATTGCCATGTTTTGAGCATAACCGTGTCGACCAGTTTATATTGATGGTGGATGTACACCATAAAAATCTCGAAAACATAAGATTGCAGATACATGTATGCTCCTATGGATTTGCACATCTCTGACAGAGGAATTGAGTGTTACATGTAAAAATTAAATTAGCATGTTTTCATTCTTCTGGACCCAACAAAAAGTGGAAAATACTACCACGATTATGTGACATTAATTCGTCCATCCATTTCAAATCTGATCATATACCCTGTGGTCCAAACATTCTGTCAGTCTGGAGTTTTTGGATGGACATTTATGTTGTGTACCAAACAGGAGTTCAATGTGTCCACCAAATTATTGACAATCGTTCTACTCGCTATAACTCTAGTTCGAGGATACGGAAATTATGTACATTTATCAATTTTTGTCCGTTTCGTCGGTCTATTTTGTTGCTTCCAGTTTCAGGTTATGGATTGGTACCAAACTTTGGGCATATCTTACACATGGGGTAAGGACAGCCCCTATCAATTTGCAGATCGAAAGGCCCAAATATCCGAAAAAATCTAAATTTTTACACCGTGGTACGATTCCAGTAGATAGTGTTCAATTTTCGGGTACATGTATACCTCAAATCCATGACAAAAGCTGCAAAACGTTAACCAGATTCTCATTTGGCATGCAGCATTGACTTGTTTGAAAATTCATGACCCACTAAAAAAATTGTGTAAAGTAGCAAACTGTCACGCGTGTCCAGACAGAAATCACCGTAACATACGCGAACAAAAAAAGGAAACCGTGGATTTAAATGTCCATCAGTCCTTCTGTCAGTGTGCAATATCTCCATGTTACCTTACTCATGGAAAAATGAAGACCCCTGTGACCTGGGCGCCAGGAAATATTTGGAAATATAATGTCCTTGCTGTGGAATGTGACCAAATTGGAAATTTGCATGGTACATGATCCAAAAAAACAGGATTCTTCTGTGTGTTTGGTACATTAATGTTGGAGAAAGGGAACAAGTGTTGATTTTGAGGCCACCTGCCAAATCCAGTGGGGACAGGTGTTTAATTATTACAATTTTGGGTGAGATGAACATGGCAGTATTTTTAAGTCTATCTAATTATAAGACTTACTTTGCTCATTTCAACAATTATTGTATTTCTAGGTGTTATTTATATGTCTCTCGCCCTGTAATAATAAACCAAGTGATGAGCCTGCCATATGGTAGGTCCAAGCTCTGTCTAGTATATTAAGCAGAGGTGTTTGTTGGAGATGAATTACATTAAATGATCATGTACCATTAATCATATTGCCATTCACCAGCAATCGGTAGTCCCACATTTGTGGTGTTAGAAATTGAGATGGATATTAGAATGTAGTGATGTTTCACTGCTGGAGAATTGGACATTAGGTAAAATCGTTGATTCATCTTCAGGCATGTTACTGTGTTTATCTTATTGTCTATTTGAATTCTCACTTTCTACCTTTGGATTGAGTTCTCTGTCATAGACTGACATAGCCAATTATAAACTGAGTTACAAGTGTTCGTTTCCAAAATGCCCAGCTTAATAGTGTTTGGAACCATATAACATGCTCATGGACCAAGACAGGTCTAGATTGGTCACTACAATGTTTGGAGAATTGTTTGGGTTTGATGAGTATTGCCCAATTCGGAAAGGGTTTTATCTCCCTTGTTCCACTAGGGGTGTGTTGGTTCAGAGATTTTCCGGTAAGTACCAAAGGCCCTCACAATTTGTTTCAGTGATTACATATTCTATTTTTCATGACAATGATCTTAATGTTCATGTTTTCAAGATCTATTCGTTCATGTAGAAAGTGGAAACAGAATAGGTTTTCAAACAAATATTCTGGAATAGTTCATCAATTTTTATATTCAAAATAATTGCGGGTGCCTCTAGCAAAAGTGAAACCGAGGCGACTACTTCCCGGAAGTGGTGTTTCATACCTCTAAACTCAAAGAGTGGCAGTTATTCAAGGGTAGATCATATACTATTATGGTTATATGGTAAGGCCGAACAAAAATTAATTTCAAGCTGCACAGGCAGTGCTGTGTCCACCCATTTTATTGCCCAGACCAAAACAAAACTTCTCATTCTCGATCAGTTATTTTTGCAGAAAATAGTATTATTGAAGGTAGACTTTTTGAGTACATTTAAACAACATTGTTGGTTTCCTGCAAATTGTATTAAACTACTGCATCGATTTACCACTCGTGTCATCTCTTCGACATGCATGGTTTATTTCAAATAGTATTTTCCTGTTCACCAGAAGCAGTAGATAGTAGTACTTTTTTCCTTATTATTCAGATGGCAAAACTTAGAAATTCTGGTAGATATTCTACAAATTTACAAGCTTTACAGTTCTTGGATAACCTACATGTATCATGCCACAGTATTTAGACTCCGTTGATGTTTTTTCTGCTTCTAAAAATGCTGTTCGAAAAATTAGAAGAAATAAGTTGTAATAAGTAGTATGATGGCGAAGAATAAGAACTTGGGGGGCAATTCAAGTATTACGTACACAAACAATTTGATTTTTTTACCCCCTCCCAAACGCAAAATTTAACCCAGTGTACATGGGACAAAAATCCTGATTTTTAAACATCCCCCCCTTGCTGTGTACGTAATACTTGAATGCCCCCTTAGAGATATTGTTAACAGACTGTACCCTATGAGGTTTATCGTCAGATTTTCCAAATTCATATAACACGTGCGACTGTCTGGAAGTTATTGAAGACACTGCATGACCTCAACATTATCGAGGTGATATCTTTTGCTCTGTAAATTCAGACCACATATGAAAATTGTGACCATGAGCATTTCTTTCAAATTCTTGTTATTGTATTATCTCGAGGGATCATGGGTAGGCTCTCCAAATTGCGTCTTAAAGTTTTGGTTTGTGCAGTCTAAGGTTTGCGTGGGCATACATTGAAACCCAGAAGGCTCTGTTTTCAAATTTCACAATTATATAAATTTTGCTTGTATGTTAAATTAAGCAAAATTTGACATGGGGAAATAGGGCTTGTTTCCTTAATAATTCAGTCATTGCTATGAGTAACCCTGTTTTCATTTTGTCAATTGTTCATCTTGTCTAACATGATCCACTCCCTCTAAGTTAAAGGATATCAATCAGAGATTATTTTTAACTTCAATCATATACAGAGAATCACAATTTACTCTCATTTGTAAATATCAACATATACATCATATGTAAATTTCATACATTTATTTGTCCTCGACTTTTGTCCCAGCCATACAGTTAAATGTTGTTTGTTTCACCCATTTCAAGGTCTTGATCTTGATGAATCGAGCCCAAATATACACAATATATGTATAAAAGAAATTGTTGATATTTTCTGAATGTTTTGTATTTGCCGTATGACGTGGTATATAAAAGGTATCTGTTGCTACATGTAGACAAGATTGTTTTATTACTGAACGAATAAAACCAATTAGAGAAATCCACTTTGTACAATGTGTCCATTTGAACAGATGTTCCTGGGTATTAAAACTCCACACATGCCATCAAATTGTCCATTTCTCAATTCTGGTTACATTTCAATACTCCACATGTGCCATCAAACTGTCCATTTCTCAATCCATCAAAGATGTCCATTTCTCAGTTCTGATTTCGATATTCCACACTTGCCATCAAATTGTCTGTTTCTCACTTCTGGTTTCAATATCCATACGTGCCATCAAATTGTCCATTTCTCACTTCTGGTTTCAATATTGTCCACTACACCCCCACCAAGAACTCGGAAGTCTTCCACAATGGCTTCTACATTTGGAATGATTTTCACTTCTTTTCCTGACAAGGAGTTGGTGTCCACCATTC
Source organism: Hanleya hanleyi (assembly GCA_036873755.1). Classification (NCBI taxonomy): domain Eukaryota; kingdom Metazoa; phylum Mollusca; class Polyplacophora; order Lepidopleurida; family Hanleyidae; genus Hanleya; species Hanleya hanleyi. The sequence goes on along the minus strand of JAVTVY010054491.1, from coordinate 8,852 downwards.
TTCCATTCAGTTGACTCACCTACAATTCAGAATACAATACAGGTTACAACCTGCAACAGTACTCCACATTATTTAAACAAAGCTTCTTGTTAATTCTTAAGATAGTTGAAATTCTTCATTGTTAACGAAGAAGACACATGGTTGACTGTATAACAAAAATTCTCCAGAATTTTAGGCATCAGATGACCCCTGGTTCCGCAGTTTTGGTCAAAATACTGATACAAATATTCTGGAATAACTACGTGTATTAAATGACTCATTCTTGATTCATTTCCAACTGTGTGGGATCTCAAATTCACCATGGAGGATGATAATGCTGACGACCAATGTTCCCTTATATGAAGGACAGTCACATGAACTACAAGAAAAAGTTTATCGTGGCTCATCTCAATAGTCCACATTATAAAATAAGTGATGAACATGAATTTCTACACTGTTAACCTGGCCAAATTTCTTATTCATGACAAAATCAAAACTGGACTCTAGCTTCATCAACAAGCATTTTGAATGCAGCGCAAAAGCCATCAGAACGGGGAAAAAACCTGACCGGGCAAATCTACAATGTACTAAGCTTCAAAGTTGTCAATCGTATAGTAACCAAGATATGGTCCGGACATCTGAGGGCCGGTTTTCAGTCTAAGGACCTTTTCACACTGGACGCAGCAATTGGAGGGCAAATTCACTTGGCATATTTTGCCGCTCCTCCGCTTTGAGGGTTTCACACCAGAGAAGGAAAGGTTCAGTAAACCCAGACTTTTCCAGCCAAGAATTTATTGGATTTTTTAAATGAACCAGAGTGTAAAGTTACTGAAATGATGTTTTGATACAAACTCTTGCCGATTTGGCAAGTGATCACGAATAGAAAAATTATATACATTATTGCATGACAAGTGACATACATGTAGCATTGCGAGATTTATCAGGAATTCATCATTTGTTTTTTATCTCTAAATATTACATGGAATCAAATACACACGGCCCCTTCTCTTCCATCTTAACAGGACCCGGACTGGTCTGAAGCAATACCCTAGCTATTCTGGCAGAAAAAAACTGTGCACCAGTACAACAGAATGTGCATATCTTTGGAGAATTGTTCTCAAAATATTGCATTCGCAACAAGGACAGATACTATATGGGAGTGAGTTATCTAAGATAATCAATAGTAGCCATCTACAATTACGCAGCTTGGGAAAAGTCAATACCAACCGCTGTGAGTTCCCAAGTTTGAAGTCCAATGGTTGAGTTGCTCTGAAGATATCGCGTTCACAACATTGGTGGCTTGAAACGAGGGAGGGAGGGAATTTGGCTTAATGTCACACTCAAGTTTGTTTCACTCATATGGTGACAATCAGTTTGGTTGGTGGAGGAAGCCGGGCTTGAAACGAAATACGGATGTTAGGACGGACAGAAAGTAGCATTTCCAAGTACCCCCACACTTTGTGGTGGGGGACAATTATCTTACTTTTCCAAGGAAGGACCATTACGCTTACATTAATGATAATTCTGTCAACTTCAGGTTTAAAATAGTCCAGTCATCATCAATTGAACATATTGCCTATGCAGAAGAGATGGGCAAGAGTAGAAGAATGAACCACTGGGAGTCGCATGTCAATGCACCTGCCAGTGCTATCTGAGCAGATCTATTGTCAAAGGATTAACTTGAAATTTATGGGGCAGATCCATTGTCAAAGGATTGACTTGAAATTTATGGGGCAGATCTATTGTCAGAGGATTGACTTGAAATTTAGTGTAAGTCCAGCATTCATTCACATAACCAGTATCAAACAATTATATATCATGGAAATTGGTATACTGGACATGTATGTATAGACGAAGTGACATGAATTTACAGGATTTCCAAAAGTGGCAAATAGGCAAAGTGGTCGGTCATTGTTAAGCCACGCTGAAAAGCGGTATCTCGTCTTACACGAACTATATCCAAAAAACTTACTCTTATTCACTGCAGCTTTAAATTAGACAACATTTATACAGCTAAATTGCTAAATCTACCTTGAATGGTTGAGCTTGAAAAGCCTGTGGTTTCCACAGTACAGCTACAATATTCCCACCATACTTGTCATAGAAGAAAAGCGCTATGTCACCGTACATCTCCTGCAAGCACAAAAAATAATATCATCACAAACACCACTTCACCAGCCAGGGTCAATTCGTATTCAGCTCTCCAGTAAATTGTTGTCCTTGTGCTTGAGAAGGGGATAGTTTATGATTTTATTCAGATCATTTACTTGTCTATAGTTCCATGCCAGGTTACTTCAAAACTTCTAACCATGGAATGTCGATCAAATTATAAAATGATTGAAATATACTGGTAAATTTATACAGGAGAGAATAAGCCAGATCTGACACCAGCTGAACAGCCCATCTTCTCTGATCTATACTTACCGAACTGAGCATCAGTATGATCATCACTACTTATATTTATTAGAAAAATCGACCATAGAGGTCCACGTCCCCCACCAGCAGCACCAGTTATGGTGGAAAACATCCACCGTAACTGGTGCTGCTGCTGGCGGAGCACGTTGACCTCTATGGTAGATTTTTTTGGTTGACGATATCCCATATCACTGATTAAGAGTATGATTTTGAAAATGGAGATCTGTCTGATGAGCCATACATCCTACAAGTTGAGTAGTTCAATAGTTCTCGAGTTATTGTCCGGACAAAATTAAACTACTCAAAATCCAAGACAGCTGGCAGTTATCTTGTATTACAAAGCAATTCCAACTGTCCTCTCACAGATGTCAAGACACTCTCCAAGTTTGAAGTCGATCAGTTCAACCATACTCGAGTTATTGGCCAGACAAGAAATGTGTGAAGAACCAACTGCTGACAATGCAAGATGGCTGATGACGGCTTTCTTGGATTAGACAGGTAACTGAAAGCAATCCCAACTGTCCTCTCACCGATGTCAAGACACTCAAGTCTGAAGTCGATCGGTTTAATACTTCTTGAGTTATTGGTCAGACAATAATTGTGTACTGCTGAAATCGAAGATGGTTGATGGTGGCCATCTTGGATCACGAATGTAACTGAAAAGCAATCCCAAGCGTCCTCTCAATGATGTCAAGACACTCTGCAAGTTTGAAGTCGATCAGTTAAATGATTCTCGAGTTATTGGTCAAACAAGAAATGTGTAACCGAAAGATGAAATAACGGAATTACGGATGCCTGGTGTTTCTAAGCCCCCCACCCCCTTATGTGCCGGGGACAATAAACTCAAGCACTCCATGCCCCCCACCGTCGATACCATAGACAGTATGGCAACATGAAAGGTTTATAAAAAATTGTTTTTTTAAATTGTACATTGACTGATGGTAACTTTTGTTTGTGTAATGAGTGCTTAAAACATTTGTTATATTATCTGAGAATTGAAAAGAAATTATTTAAATTATTGGGTACCTACATGTACTTGTAACACTTGTAACACCATTTTATAGTGCTGTCCCACTGAAATATCATGCCGCACAGCATGGCTCAATAGGGGTCAAGGCAATGGCGTCCATATTGGAGCACGCAGGATACCAGCTGTCCCAGCTGTCCTCTCACGCATAGCAACCCACTGTCCAAGTTTAATGTCAATCGGACAAATCATTTTTGTGTTATTGCAGTCACAAGCTTAGTACGTACCATGACTGAATAGGGGTAAAAGCCTCGGCGGCCATGGCAGCCATATTGGATAACACAGGTTGCCGGAAAACAATCCCAGCCATCCTCTCACACATACTAACCCAGTATCCAAGTTTGATGTCAATCAGACAAATAGTTTTTACCCCTCAGCCCATAGGGCTGTAGGGTCTTGTCGTTGGCATGTACGTCTGGTCGGCCGGACGGACGGACGGCCGGACGGACGGACGGCCGGACGGACGGCCGTCTGTCAACAATTTTTTGTCCGGGCTAGATCTCAGTTACTATTTGACTGACAGTTCTGATACTCACAGTGAATATCCCTAGTATCCCAGAGATGTGCACTGTCATGTTTATTCCGTGTTACGTCATTTCTTTACAGAGTTATGGCCCTTTGAAATTTCGCGTCACTAACTTTTGTCCGGGCTAGATCTCAGTTACTATTTGACTGACAGCTCTGATACTCACAGTGAATATCCCTAGTATCCCAGACATGTGCACTGTCATGTTTATTTCGCGTTACGTCATTTCTTTACAGAGTTATGGCCCTTTGAAATTTTGCGTCACTAACTTTTGTCCGGGCTAGATCTCAGTTACTATTTGACCGACAGCTCTGATACTCACAGTGAATATCCCTAGTATCCCAGACATGTGCACTGTCATGTTTATTTCGTGTTACGTCATTTCTGTACAGAGTTATGGCCCTTTGAAATTTTCCGTCACTAACTTTTGTCCGGGCTAGATCTCAGTTACAATTTGACTGACAGCTCTGATACTCACAGTGAATATCCCTAGTAACCCAGAGATGTTGAGTACTACACACACACACTCGACTCTTCCCTGGAATAGATATTGTCCGGGCTAGATCTCAGTTACTATTTGACTGACAGTTCTGATACTCACAGTGAATATCCCTAGTATCCCAGAGATGTGCACTGTCATGTTTATTCCGTGTTACGTCATTTCTTTACAGAGTTATGGCCCTTTGAAATTTCGCGTCACTAACTTTTGTCCGGGCTAGATCTCAGTTACTATTTGACCGACAGCTCTGATACTCACAGTGAATATCCCTAGTATCCCAGACATGTGCACTGTCATGTTTATTTCGCGTTACGTCATTTCTTTACAGAGTTATGGCCCTTTGAAATTTTGCGTCACTAACTTTTGTCCGGGCTAGATCTCAGTTACTATTTGACCGACAGCTCTGATACTCACAGTGAATATCCCTAGTATCCCAGACATGTGCACTGTCATGTTTATTTCGTGTTACGTCATTTCTGTACAGAGTTATGGCCCTTGAAATTTTCCGTCACTAACTTTTGTCCGGGCTAGATCTCAGTTACAATTTGACTGACAGCTCTGATACTCACAGTGAATATCCCTAGTAACCCAGAGATGTTGAGTACTACACACACACACTCGACTCTTCCCTGGAATAGATCTTCATCTATGAAGAACTATTCACCAGATCTTTACTAACTTTTCTTGAGGTATCGATCCACACAGTCTTGGATCGATATCCCTTCACAGGATTGATGACTGAAGCCGGTACTAGCAAATACTAATCGTTGAGTATTCTCTTGAATCAACATTAATACATATGTGGGTAAATAAATTTGACAGAATTCAGCAGATTTTTATGTCAACCTGTTATTCGCTGGACATATTGTGCTGAGGGGTCAAAGCACCTTTTAGGTGCAGCCTCATGTTTAGTTATTGCAGTCAAAAGCTTATTATCATGGCTGAATAGAGATCAACGCCATGGTGGCCATATTGGATTAGGGCTGTTCCATTTAAAAAGGTATGGGAGGGGAGGAAGGCACTCAATATATTATTCTATGGGTCATGGGAGGAAATTCCCTTCAATCCATGTTACAACATTGGGAAGGCCAATAAAATTTCTATGGGTGGTGGGGTATCATTCAAAGCTGCCTTCCGCCCCTCCCATACCTTTTTAAATAGAACAGCCCTTACCCAGGTTGCTGAAAAACAATCCCAGTCATCCTCTCTCTCATACCAACCCACGGTCCAAGTTTGATGTCAATCGGACAAATAGTTTTTCAGTTATTGCAGTCACAAGGAAAGTGTGACAGAACAACAGAATGACGAACAGAGCAAATCCCTAAGTCCCCCTCTGGTATCCAGTGGGATAAAAAAAATGCATCAGTGCCTCTGTCCAGTAAATAAGCATATGAAATCAGCACACCATCAGAAACTCATGACCAATACTCTTTTGAACTGAAAGATGTTAGGGATGACCCTAAGATATCTTGAACTTCTATTCTTGGGAAACAAGTGTGCAGGCGTATTTTCACAGGGCTGACCAGTCTCGGGGGCCATTGCATGAACTGTGCTTAAGCCTAAGTCTGTACGTAAGTCATACTTAGCGTAAGCGTAGCTACACCGTCCCGTGTCACAAAGCATTTAAAGTTATGCAAAGCCGTAAGTTATTGTGTAACTTTACGTCTGCCAGGGAGTATGCTAAGCGTGACTTCGCTTGCATTTCACCAGGTCTGTAGTAGATTAATCTAAATGACGTAGTTGTCAAATTTTATGTATCTTATTAAATGTACGATACTTGTGGAGTCAGAAAATGGTCGGGGTTTTTTCTTCTTTTTCTCTCCCTAGCATATGATCAGTCAAAGACCGTGTGCAGCATTTCGCATCTTCTTTCACAATAGAGCGAACACATGCATTACAATCCTTAGCCTCAGACGCAGATTCCTCGGACGTGTAATTATTGAGGTAAAATATTTGCAAAGTCCATTGGCGGCTATGATTATAGCACATTGGTAGAAACCTTGTATCGCATAATAATTAAACATAAATTCCACAGGATATTTGTTGCAGAGGCGGAAATCTGGAACTTGCGCATTGCGTAAATTGGGATGTAATAACGTCTGCCTTGCATCAGGTTCGTGAAATGCGTGTAGAGCCAGGCGTAACGTGAGCACAATGCAGGTGTAAGTCCTTACGTCTATCGTAACTTAAACAAATTTCATGCAATGGCCCCCAGGCTCTGTGGAAGGCCCTGTGAGTCCTTTTCACTGGGCCTACTTATCAGCCTGGCAAAAGTGCTGATAATGTAGTTCAATTGAAAATCATCCCCACTGTGAGAAAAGCAGCCCCATTAATAGCCAATACCAGGCCTATCAAATCAGCCTGGTGCGATTTGTAAAATGCAAGGCCTGAGTGTGCCCCTTTTGAACTACCGTACATTCAGCACCCATTTAGGCAGATTTTGGAAATCCCTGTATTAGTGGATTGTATTAGCGAATCAGTTGTCGACTAAATGCGGTTTTGGAAGTGATGTCAAGCCCTCTTTATTCAAAACTTCCATTCCAATACATGAGTAGTGTGACTAACCTCACAGGATCTACGAAGTAGGGTGGGGAAGATGACTTGGGAGTCCAAGTGCAATGTTATAGGTCACCCAAGTAGGTCAAATTTTCATCAGAAGTAGGTCAACTCAGAACTTGCTAGTAACAGTCCCCTAATGTACGTTCATGCCAAAAATCAAGGTTCTAATGTCAACGGTTCTCCTTATTTTGCCGATGAAAGGATTCGGTTGGACTCGCTCACTCACTCATTACCGGACAATTTGCAAATGAGAGCCTACTTCGTAGGAACAGCTCCTCAGTGTTACAGAAGTCAATAATATTTGTATGCCATGTAGTAGATTTTCTGAAAGTGTTATCAAAAGCAGTAGATTTGTCAAATATGTACTTTGCCAGATCAAGACTGAACAGTAGTGGCCTGCTGTTTTCATTACAATTTTATGAGTCTCACATCAAAGTAGATGTACCTAGCGCTATATGTATACATCGATATAGGGTATCCTAACCTATAACCAATTTTCCTTTTGAGACCTACCTACCCACCTGGTTTGGAACAAAAATTACATCAAACAGTATTAGTATTGTGGATGGCCTAACTGGAGGTTAGATGCAATCATACCTGAAGTTCTTTAACAAAGAAGTGGACGGGGTCAAAGTCAGTGACAGGTATACAACTCCAAGCCTCCCCAGTATTGGATGTCCTGAGGGTGGGTAGGAAGGTGTCCTGGCTAACGTCCACTGCCTGGTGATGTCTGGGTACATGCTTTGGCTGCAGGTGGATGACCACGTCATACACATCCAGAGGGGGGCGAAATATTTGCTGTGTACAAAAAAAATACTCTTTTACTTTGGGTTACATCAAACATTTGTAATATTCAGTGATATATAGAAGCTCTGGGAGAAGCCTGACAACTTTGTATTTGGCAACATTTCCTTGCATTACTATTATGTTCAGATAAAAAATTTTATAAAAAAAAAGAATTTTGCCCAATTGGATGCCCAAACCTATTGCACCTGCCCAAACCCATTATAACAGGTTCAACAAGAGCCCAAGGAGCTTCAATATACGCCCGTAATCTGAAATTACACTTCTCTGAATTCCGAGGTTGTTTAATTGCCTTGGTCCCAATTGGTAGCTAGCATTCCAGAGAAAGGTCTATGATTTTGTAATTACGAGAATGTAACATTATGACACATTATATTGAATGATAAACTAAAAGGGGCTTAACTCTTGGTAACTAGGTAACATGAAACGAGTGGAGAGCTCACATATCCCACAATGAAATCGACAATATTAGTCAAACACAAGAAAAGATTTTCCTTCAAATAGATTCTCTTCAGGTGAGAACAATTTTCATGACGGGAGAAAAATTTTCCTGAAGGAAGAAAAATGTGAAAAAAGTTATGAACCTTTGTTCTTGAGTTAATAAAAGATATGAAGTTCAGAAAGGTCCCCTCTCCCAATTAAAATAGTAAATGCATGGTTTTATTTCACAACAGTTTAACTGAATGGAGCTGTTTCATACATGTATCAAACAGGGGAGACCACTCCACAGGACAAATGCCACATACATGTAGGGGAGACAACTCAGTTTTGGGAGACTGTGACCTTGACCTTTGACCTCAAAATGAATAGGGTACCTTTTTGCCCTTCGAGTAAGGTATACCTAATGTTTGGTATGAATCCATACCTTGGAACTGGGAATATCACACGGACAACAAATGTTAATGGACGGATAGATGGACAGACTCATCCTGTCTCCCTATCTACTGACAGAAAAACATACTTTTCATTATTTCTTGAATTTGGGATCACAGTGACCTTGACCTATTTTTTGGTATGTCACACATCTTTTCCCTACTGAATCC